>CAUZXS010000326.1:5000-35033 GCA_963585895.1 Sepioteuthis lessoniana | reverse complement strand
TACTGTATTCCTTCCAAAGACTGTAAACTGAAATATATAGGCAAAATATTAGACTTGGTATTCAGTTTTAATGCAGCTACTATATTAGCTTATTTCCATAACAAAAGAGTAAGACAAATTTTTGAGGCTGGTGCATTATTGCCTTGTTGATCAGTTAATAATCGATCAAATTTTTTCAGTATATTGCTGCATTTAGGAAAACTCATTTTAAATAGTTACAATATATTCAATCTTTAATTATTTTCCATACATAATTTCACAATTTTCCCCATCAATCCTTACACACTTATTTCTATCTTACTGCCTTTTTTCACACAAATATCTCAATCTCCTCCCCACCCTGCTTTTCAATTATTTTCCCTTTCTCTGGCAAATATTTCATCTTTTAATTTTTGCTAAATTCATTTAGAACTTCATCCACCTTTCTCCATCAACTACTGTTTTTCTACTTTTGTTTGTTTGTTTGGGTATATGGCATGTTAACATTTGTAGGTTATTTATGCCAAATCCATTTTTATACAAATAAACAGTTCTATTTCAAACAATTCAGTTTAGCATTAGTACACAGTTTAATTGTACTGGTTTTAGCTTAAATAGTTCCAAGTATTACTGTGTGCAAACAAGTGAGCTCTGGTTTGTGTAAAAAAATATTAAACTACAAAATATGCGCTTACAATTCATATATATTTGATATATCTATACATAAACAGGATTTGGCATGAAATAACCCATAAGATGCCATAAAATCTAACCAACCAGCCAGCAGTTTAAATGTCAAAAACATCTATTTCAAGCTGTTCAGTTTAGTCAAACAGTTCTAATTCAAACAATTTTAAATGTCAAAACAGTTCTATTTCAAACAATTCAGTTTAGCATAAGTATGCAGTTTACATATCAAAACAGTTCTATTTCGAGCAATTCAGTTTAGCATAAGTACTCAGTTTAGTTCTATTTGACTCATAGATAGGGCCCTATTAAGTGCTACCACTCAGAGCCTGGTGGACCTGGGAGCGATAGCAATGAAGGGGTACTCCACATTCCCAGAACCTCGCCATCAGATTGATTAGTGTGATATCCAGGACACTCGTGGGGGGGGTATCCCTCTGCAGAGGTGCAGTCGGTGTATTCTACAGACCCCGCCGACTGGGCAATTTTCTACTTTTTAAATTTTTAATTTATAAACATATCAATTGACAGGTTTGATTTTTGATTTAACAATAATTAGTTATCTATGTATGATATGTTAGCTTGTTTTGTCTTCTTTTTTCCTCCTTCTTCTCTTTCGCCTCATTCCCTCTCTCCTCTATTTCCTTTCTCTCTCATTCTTCTGTTCTTTTCTTTCTTTCCTTCTTCCTTCTCTTTTTAATTCATTATTTCTCTTTTTGGATCTATTTGTTCTACATCATTGTCTTAAACAGTCACAGGACATATTTTAAAATATGAACGCTGATTATTGATTAAACGGTTACCCCCCCTCTCTCTCTCTCTCTCTATATATATATATATATATATATATATATATATATATATAAAAATTTCCCCCTTGTTTAGTATTACATTAAAAATCCATCGGTGATCTAACATCACTCAATATCATCCTCTCTAGTCCTGATGAAGGTTCATTAGAACCAAAACATTATGTTTTTTGTTGTATGGAGTTTTGATGGTCTCTCACTCAACCGTGCCCTATACATTATATTCAAAGGGATTGCAATCTGGGGAGTTAGGTGGCCAGATGTTGGGGTGATATGGTCACAGAAATTTTCTCATCACCAAGACTAAGTTCTCTTGCATGTGTGTTATGGCAGAGGTTTTTAGCAGCCACCCTCTCAATCCAGGGCAACACTATTTCCTCCAAGTACTTGATGTAGACCTCTATGTTGAGTCTGAGGCCATTTAGGAAGATAAATAGAGGGATAACATTACCATCTGTAGTGATCACTCCAAACACCATGATGTAGATTGCATGTTTGATTTTTATTTCTATCAATACATCTTGTGGGGACAGAGCAAGTCAATGACTTTTCTGCGAGTTCACTATCTGATTCAGATTTTTTTAATCTGAGAAAAACTAAATTGTTTGGTTGGAGGGGATGTACTTGAATTTGCTGAAAAGCTTTGCAGTGTGGTCTTTCCTCTCATCCTTCATGGCCTATGATAAAAATTGTCCCTTTCTCATCTTGTCTGAGAAATACTGAATGTCTTCAAGTACTACCTGCCTAATAAACTTAGACACTCCCATGTTCCTGCCAATTGACCTGAGCAATTTGCTGGAATCATTGTCAATCATGGCCTAGATTTCAACAATAAATTCTGAAGTTCTTTTCTAATCAAAATGATCACCATGAGGTTTCTAACCTGCTACACCTTTGTAATCACCATTGGACTCTTCCAAATTTTTTCAAATGGTCTGCACTATCTTCAGATTTACATCCAAAGACTCTGAAATCTTTGTCATCAAGCCTCTGGCCTGAATACCAAACAGTAGAGCATGCAGTTTCAAAATATTTGGAGGAGATAACTGTGTTATGGTGCTGCTTTCCTCACACAATACCCAACTGAGTCTAGTTTGTTGAATTGATGCAAAACCTAAAACAAGATTCATGTATAAAGTTGATAATTCAAAATTACAACAATTTACTTGTTGCACGTGTGTGTGTGTGTGTGTGTGTGTGTGTGTGTGTGTGTGTGTTTCTCCAGATGAATTTGACCTTCTTGATCTATTCTAAGATAAAATGTTCCAGACACATCTGGGTGCTGGACAGTCAATTTGCAGATGCTTTTAAAACACCCCTTGAGGTCAAAGGAGTTCTCATTCAAAGTTTACATAATTTTTTGCAATATATATATATATATATATATATATATATATATATTCTTCAATCCAGTAAATCCAGAATAGGGAACAATTCCATCAGCACAAATAAGTTATTCAAATTTTGAATATTTGAATATTCCTGGTAAAGAGCTCAATGTAAATAAATTGATAGAGCAAATTATATTATTATTGTTGGATCTGATGAAGTCCTGTTAAATTTCTTTCGGAGTTTTTGATTCATTTCAATGCTCTTAACAGGATGGAAATAAATTTATCATCCTAATGAGACCAAATATTAGTTATTTCTTGAAGTAATATATATATATAAGTTATAAAAATCTCATTCAAACTCTATTTTCTTACCAATTTTGTTATAGCCTTGACCAATGAACAACTGGAGACGTTATTAAAAGACATTGATTTAGCTTGGAACAATTTGGCTGCTTTTCTGAGTGGAAGTTCTTTAATGGTAAGTAATTTTTTCTTATTGATCTATCTACTAATTCTTTTTCTACTTATAAATTGTAACATATTCAAAGCTTTCGAAGATTATAAAATGTTTAATTTAACTGACATTGTTTTAAGCTCAATGATGATTCTTACAATCTACTTTTTCCTTTGTTATATTTCATATCATAGTATTCATATATATATATCTATATATAGTATGAATTCATCCTTGCTTGCTATCATGTAGCTTGCTTTTTTAATCTGAATTATGCATTTTATTATTATTTGCATGTTAGTTCTAAATGTATATTTGCTAAGTAACAGTAAATCTCTACACATTGCAGACTACAACACTCATTGGCCCTTTGGCATAATGGTTACAGTTTTTGCTAATGGTCAGGGAGAACAGGGTTCAATCCCAGGTCAAGTCATACCAAAGACTCTAAAAATGGTACTTGATGCCTCCTTGCTTAACACTCTCCATTATAAGATATGTATCAAGGGTAAGTGGAGCAATCCAAGAAAAGGAATAATGGCCTCCCTTACACCTAATGAAAAGGGAGCTTTCAGGTCCCTCTCAACTATGGTCAGCCAACTTACTGATACTCATCTTGGTTGCTATGCAGTACTCTCTAGGATTAATCTGGCCACTGTACTCCCCAGGTTTATTCAGGTGCTTTTTGTCCAGGAATTCTGAACTTAACCCTTTGTTTTAATCATGAGGGCAGACTTCTCTCATTCCACCATCTATGCCTTAAGAGTTAACTTTCATCAGTTACTTTTTCTAAATTGTTCACCTCGACACATGGCTGAGGGGGTTAAGATGTCAATTCAAATATCCTTGCAGACTACTACCTAGAGATTATGAGTTCAGTCCTTGGTCCTTTCAATAGTTGCAGAAAAAGCAAAAAGAGGTTGAGGTGAGATACACCCAAGGTGGAATAAGACCATTCTACTCCTGTTATTCAAATAAAAGATTAAAAGATTACCAAATACAACAAAGGGTACCTGAAGAAGGCCAGATAGTATAGCAGCTGAAATGTTGTGAGTATTGTAACCAAGAGGACTATAGCAATCAAGTATAGTAGTCTATAATCTGTAGAGAAAAATAATCTTAAGGTCTTATCCCAGAAATATATATTTTTTCATCATACAACGTGTGAAAGCACGTGCGATACTCTGTCCTCATCAGCCACTAACCAGGGTGATAACACAGTTACAGTAGCTCAAGGTGGTACTACCACTCCTGGCGCTAGCAAGCAGCTTTTGCCACCAGACAGGGTATTTAAAAGAAATATATATCTATATATACACCAGAACAATTAAAAGCAGACATTACATTGGACGTTTATTCATCTTCATTTTAGTGCAGTTTGTGATTTAAAAATGCGTTTACTTTTGGCCATTGAAGTCATAGCAACCGTTTCTTGATTTCGCGTTAAAAAAAAATCAAATATATAGATAACAGTAAATCTCCTTTAATCCATCATTCTTAAACACATTTGAATATGTGCCATAATAAGTAAATTGGCTGATCATAGTTGAGAGCAACTTGAAAGCTCCCTTTTCAATAGCTACTACACTGAGGTGCAGGGGAGGGTGCTATTCCTTTTCCCTGGATAGCTCCACTTATCCTTGATCCATAATTTATAATGCTGAGTGTTAAGCAAGGAGGCCACAAGTACTATTAAGTTTTTGGTATAACTCAAGCTAGGATTGAACCCAGGTCTCCCAGACCATTGGTAAACACTCTAACCAATATGCTAAACCTTTTGGTATTGTCTTAGCTTAAATCATCAAGATATATTTTAGAATATGTCTAGAATATTATAATGAAAAGGTCATTAGTTTGAAGAAAATTTCAAGTCTTATTAATATATCATGTAATAAAAACATTTTTTTATATATATTTTAGATTTCTAAAGATATCATTGATAAAATAGCCAGGAATAATTAAATTTAAGTTGTTCAGAAACTAATCTGACATTTTCAAGAAATTGATAAAAATGGATGCATAATTAAATTGAATTTCAACAATAAACATACATATATATATATATATATATATATATATATTTCTTATTTTTTAGACTGCTACATATTCAAATTTTTCAATAAGGAGTTTCAGTACTCAAGAGTATGGTAATAAATAATACCTAGTAATATCCATTTTGATTGTATAATGTTTTACTAAAAATAATAAAATCCTGCTATCTTTGGTTTAGAAAAAAATGAACTTTTTATCAAAAATTGTTAGGGGTGTACTTATTTATGGGGTATAGTGTAAATAATAGCTGATAATATCCATTCTAATTGTATAATGTTCCACTAGAAATAATAAAATTCTGCTATCTTTGGTTTAGAAGAAAATAAACTTTTTATCCAAAATTGTTATGGGTGTACTTATTTATGGGTGATAGCGTAAATAATAGCTATTAGAATCCATTTTGATTGTATAATGTTCCACTAGAAATAATAAAATTCTGCTATCTTTGGTTTAGAAGAAAATAAACTTTTTATCCAAAATTGTTATGGGTGTACTTATTTATGGATTATACTATGAATAATAGCTAATGATATCTATTTTGATTGTATAATGTTCCACTAGAAATAAAATCCTTTTGCTTTAGAAGGAAATTAACTTTTTTTTTAAATGTTAAGGGTGTACTGATTTATAGGTGATACTGTATATTTGTTTTATGGGCTTCTATAGAAATAGTTGCCCTTCAGACATTTAGTTCCCAACTATAATATAATAGAATATATTATAAAAGAAAATTTTTTTTTGTGACAATTATAACTTCATCCCTGAAAGAAAGAGCAAGTAAGTGAAGACTTTCTATAAGTTAGTTGAGGGTTGGTATTGGAGGTGCTGATGGTGGTGGTATTGATAATGGTGATGGTATATTGCTTTTTCTTTTTTCCTTTGCTTAGTAACTTTTGCTAATTTTTCTTCTTCAGTGAAAAAAGTCTTGAATTGATGATTGCTTCATTATCCATATACGTTTATATTTAGTTATTCATTCTTTTATGATTACTTATCAGTCTTTCTTATTTCACATTAAGAAACTTGTTAATACTATTTTTTATCCGTGAAAATTATATTGGTGTTTACTAAGATTGTCTTAGTATATAATAGACTATATAGAAATAAAAAGAAAAGTACATAGATTGAATTATGCTATTCTAAATATGTATTTTCCTAATACTCCCGCATGCCCAGGATGCAACAGAAACAGAGCTTAACAGGTTTTTGATTTTAGAGTTTTCCTTCTCCTTGATTGGTTACCCTACTATTTATTCATAGCTAGCAGGAGAATTGTTGGATTCATATCTTTCTCAAAGGTATTAGTGCTATGTGAAATGCAAACAGCCTTGTCCAGGATTTGAACACAGGTTGCCATGTCCATTTACTACTGTGATAACCATTACACTATCATATTTACCAACACCTCCGCTCGGACAGGATATGACACAAGGTCAATTTTTAAGCGGAGTTTAACAGGTTTGAATTCAGAGTTTTCCTTCTCCTAGACTAGTTGCCTCACCAAGGCTGAAAAACCTAGTCTGCCCTACTATTTACCCATAGCTGGAAGGAGAATAATTGGATTCATACCTTTCCCAAGGGTATTAGTGCTATGTGAAATGCAATCAGTCAGATCCAGGATTTGAACTCGTGTCACCGTGTCCATATCCTGCAACGATAACCATTGCACCACAGGCACCTTTTCTACCTGATGATTTTTTGTATAAAGACAGCATGAAATATTAAATATGTATAAAAACTAATATATATTCATTCATCGTTTTTTATATATATGTATATATATATATATATTTGTGTGTGCGTGTTTGTGTATGCTTATATATATATATATATATATATATGTGTGTGTGTGTGTGTATATATATGTATATATATATGTATATATATATTATTTCAAGAAAAAAACAATATTCGGTCACATTAGGATAATAATAAATTTATTACCATCTTGATAAGAGTATTGATATGAATCAAAGACTCCAAAATAATTTTCAACAGGACTTCATCAGATCCAACAAGAAAATAAGATAAAATACAACCAGACAGGGGGAATAGTCGAAGGAAGGAAGGAGAGGGAAAAACGAGATCCATTTCAGCTATGTATAGCCTTTACTCAGGCTAGTTCCAGTCCCTTTTCATTTCAGATTAAGACAACTAAAGTAAGTAAATTTGGCAACTGTAGTCAAGGGCAACCTTAAGGTTCCCTTTTCAATAGCTACTACAATGAGGTGTAGAGGAGGGCACTACTCCTTTCCCTGGATTGCTCCATTTTACCCTTGATACATACCTTAGAATGCTGAATGTTAAGCAAGGAGGTATCAAGTACCATTTTTATAGTCTTTGGTATGACCCGACCTGGGACTAAACCCTATTCTCCCAGACCATTGGTGAACACTCTATGCGCTAGGCCAATGAGCCGGTAAAACCAATAAAATGCACAATTTAGCAATTACAATAATACATATACAAATTTCAACCATTTCTAACAAAATTATCAATTTTAATTTTAGTATGTAATCATTTTTTCTTTGAAATGTACCAAAGCCCATATATATATATATATATATATATATATATATATATATATATATATATATATATAATGCAATTAGAAGGAAACTCAAATTTGGTTGAATTGTCATTATAGATTTATTTTGGCAGAGAATATCATTATACTCTCTGTCTCATCAGATGACTGCACATTTAAATTTAGGTTGAAAAATAGCAAATATGAATTACAGTCTATATATGTATGGAAAAACAACCCAAACCTATATAGATTTTAAATTCTCAGGCAAAAGTAAAGTGTTAGAAAAATTAAGAAAGCAGAAAAAGGCTGTTCCTATAAATTAACCTATTCTAATTTGAACATATGCTAGATTTTTCATAGCAGATGGAATTTTCTGAATAATGTAAGCTTGTAAACTAAACAATTATCTTCATATAGTTTTCATTTACTTCTTATACATATGTTAATTCCCTCAACTAATGTGATCTTAGGCTTTCTCCTTAAAAAATATGATAAAATAAAAAGAAACCTTTTGGCAGCCTCCGTATGTGAATTTAGTTATATAAACCTGGATAGAAAAAATATATGACAATATCCATACATTGAGCTCTCCCATAGATTGATATGAAATTTCTCATATATTCTATACAGGAATAATCCACACCCACTGTCTTCGGACGCTGACTGGATATTACTGATACAAAAGCTTTAAATGTTTTTTATTTTAGAATTTAAAATTTACATAAAGACAAGCACAACTGACGAAATTTTATTATACAGTGAAGGTGTGTAGACATCTATATTTTTTCTGTACCAATTTTAGAAAGATTTTGATGTTAGGCTTAATACTTTTTGAACAAAGGATTGTACAACGGCAGTACACTCTATACTCACCAGACCCCCTAGCTTTCTCCAACTTTTTCTTGAACTTTTTCCTAAATTAAAAAGTCATCTCAAGAGTATGATTTGATGATATTGAGAACATCAAAAGAAATAAAAAAGTGAAGCTTCTCAGTATACAAAAAAGGAGTTTCAATGGAGCTTCAACCAATGGAAAACTCACTGGAATAAGTGTGTTAAATGGCAAGGGGACTATTTTGAAGAAAGTCAATATTTCATTCATTGTTCATTTCTGTTTTGCTAAAATACATTTACAGTCTTGATTCTATTTGAACACATTGTATTTTGAAGAAAATGAATGTTTCATTCATTGTTCATTTCTGTCTTGGTAGATACAGTTTCAGTCTTGATACTGTTTGAATGCACCTTGTATTTTGAAGGAAATATTTCTATCTTCATAAATACAGCAAAAAAATAGGATTTGTAATTGTATTTATTTACTTTTTAAAAATTTATTTTGAATGGATTGAATTTTCTAGGTAATTGAGGTGTGAGATTTTGGCCTTTTTATTTAAATAATATCTAGAGGAGTAAGACAGCAACATGATGTTTGCATTTTAATTAAATGTATATTTGATTTTGTTGTTATCATCTTCATTATTTTGGCTAATCTTAATAAGGTTGCATTTTGGATTATCGCCACTTATCCTCTTATTTTCAAGTCTTCCAGTCCTTTTACCAATCCTCTGGGGATTGTACCAAGCCCACCAATTACAATTGGTATTACTGTCACCTACTTTCTTTTAGTTCTCTAGTGAAATCTAGGTATTTATCTCTTTTCACTTCCTTTTATTTTTACTATGTAGACTGCCAGGTTGGCAAAGTCCACTATTTGACAAATCCCTGTTTTTTTTTGTTGACTATCACTAGGTATGGTTGTCTGGCCGAGATTAGGCGATCTGTTGGTATCTCAAAATCCCAGAGAATTTTTTGCTTCTCATTCTCAAGATTCTGTTTGTGCATATATCCCTTGTTCATATGGTCTATTATTATTACTATTATTCTAATTACTATTAAATTTTCACTTTTATTTTCAGTTTCTTACAATCCTTCACCTGGTCTTACCAAAGACCTTGAATAAAGGAAACTTGTGATTATATATATTCTATGTATTTATGTTTTTTGCTTCTTGTTTTGGGTGATATCTTCAGTCACATTGAGAGTACTCTTCTAAGGAGATGAGCAGCTCTGCAAAGTGCAATTTTATTATTATTATTATTATTATTTCATTACTTGCAAGTTCTTCACACCAGTGTCAGCCAGTGGTCTTTCATTGGAATCTGAGGATCAGTGAGTCTATTAAGGTCTCCAGAACTCTTCTGAGTATTCTTGCCAATCTTAACAAAACAGCCATCTGGATGGTCTCAATTTTTTCTCTGCTGTCCAATTCCTCCACTCAATTTTCCAGGCCTTTGGGGATTGTTTCTTGTGCACCGACTACAATTGGTATCACCATCACCCTCATCTTCTACATATTATTATTTAATTTTCATCTTTACTTTCAGCTTCTTAAAATTATTTTTATCAATATTATTATTATTGTTATTGATACTTGTAATGTGTCTTAAAAATTTTTTCATGATCTTTGTGGAACCAAAAATCCTGTGAGCAGCTGAAGGAGTGGATTGTGCAGAAAATATTATTTTATTTTTGAAATGATGATTGGTCACATAAATTTGTTATTGAGCCTTTTTTATTTTTTAATTTATCTGAAACATTCTGAATTTGTGTGCAGCATCAAAATTTTTTCTTGTGCATGGTGGGTCCCTCAAAAATTGTCTCTTGATTCCAAGTAACAAAAGCATTATGTAGACCAATATTTATCATATTTACCCAACCCCTCCGCAACGTTACTCCTGGACTAGCCCTGACCAACAAGACTGTTTCAACTTACTAATTGTCACCTGCTCAATTAGAGAGATAAACTGTCAACTTATAACATCACGCAGCAGCAAGAAAAGGGACAGGATTTTTGTGACTATTGTAATTCTTAAACAGTATATAAACCTTTGTTACTGTTATAAACCATCTTTGTTACTTAATTTTCACCATTCTTGACAAGCAGTTCTCAGCCTGCCCTCTATCTGAGATTAATAATCACAATGTAGGCAGGTGAAGATTTGATCCAAAGTTGAACCCTTCAACTAAGATAACCCCAGCTTTCGACCAGATACAGCCATCTGGGAGACGCATGTAGACGAGGGTAACCCAAAGGCTCCCTTTTCAATAGCTACTACACCAAGGTTTAGGGAAGGGTGTGACCATTTTTAAAATCTTTGGTATGACTCGACCTGAGATTGAACCCAGGTCTCCCGGACCATTGGCAAACACTCTACCCAACTATGTTAAATAGCATTCTTTATCCTATTTTTCTGCCAAATTTGACTCACATTATTGTGAGTTTTTGTAGATAAGCAAAGTATACTAACATCCTCCTCTATTACTGAATGCAATAAAAAAAAAAATTGCTTTGAATATTCGTTTTTTTCTCTTGTTTTATTGTTAAAAAGTTATAAACAAATGTATATATAAACAAACTAGATAAACTTGTAGATAAATCAATTTCCTTTCATTTGATGTATGATTTGACAAGATTTTATGGATTTATAGTGATTTTATAAACATTTTCCAGATGTCTACAATGTTTTAGTGTTCCATAAGCATTACCACTGATTGTTATTGTAAATACTTGATATTCTTGTTTAATTTTTTTATCTTTTATTTTTTTTACTGAACCTACCTTAGAATGACATATAGCCACAATTGTCAATTAAACTTGCTACAACAGTAATGGGCAGTGAGATTAGCTATGATGATCAATTATTGCTTTTGGACCCCCCCCCAATAGCAGACTAGATGTTAAATTTGGTTCAGTCCTTAAATAGTCATTTTTTATTATTTCTACCCCCTACCTTCTGCAAAGGTAACTATTCTTCAAATCAGTTGTCAATACAGCAGGCCTCATAAATTTGTGTCTATGTATGCAAAAAATCATCTTCTTTCTATTTTATGTTTACAGATGAACACCTTTCTTTTTTTATTAATGATTTTGCTGTACACTTATTTAAATATTATTTTTTAATTCATTACATTTCTGTTGCAATTTTCTGCACAGTTTCAGTAAAAAAAATTCTTATGATATTTCAATATGTAACCCATTTCAGTGCATTTAATCTATGATTTTCCAATCCTTAAATATACTCATTTTCATGAAAAAAAATTTGAAAAATATGTGTCATTGAAGTCTGCTATTCCTATATTCTATAAAACTACTATTGTATAATTCATAATTTGAAGTATCATGCTGATTCTAATGTTTTCATAGGCAAAGGATGTTTTTGTATGCTATACTGAATTGTTTGAAATAGAACTGTTTGACTAAACTGAATAGCTTGAAATAGAAATGTTTTTGACAAACTGTGTACTCATGCTAAACTGAATTGTTTGAAATAGAACTCTTTATTTGTATTGAAATGGATTTGGCATTAAATAACATAGGAAAGTTGATATGCCATAAAACCCAAACATACATACATTTAACTTTAAATAATTCTGTGTCAATATTAAACAGCATATCATATATGATTAGGGATTTATTGACTGAAATTTGAAATGGTCAGCTTGGCGGGTTGCAGTGAGAGATTGTCCTCCAAATACCTTTGTAAACCATGCATTTTATATGTTGTGAAATATTATAAACAAAATTTTCAACCATTCAAAATTTCCCTTATATGGTTTTTCAATGTTTTTTTTTAAATTTATGTTTAATCAAATTTTTTAAATTTATTTTCAGGCTGAAGTGAGTTCTTTTAACTATACGTCTGCTGTTCTAAAATCTGACGACACAGCATCACAGTTAAAAGCCTGTGGGGTTTGTCTTCTCAATGTCGACGTGATGGACAGAACATCAAATGATAATGAACGTGCTGCCAAACTTACATACAGTGGACGACAGTACCATACCACATGTGCCAATTTTTGGGTGAATTGCGTGGACTCCATGCTACCTGCTCTTAAACTGCCTCAGCTCATTTAGTAATTGGGATGAGGATATTAGTTTTGATTGTCTTAACATTCTTTCAGTTTTATTGACAAAAACAAATTTACAAAAATAATGCCCACGTATATACACACCTTTAACTTATCCTTATCATATACAATCAAATGTAGAATTATCTTTGTTATGGCACATCAATAAGTCTGTAGCTCAACACAGTTCATAGCTAAATTTTGATGTAAAAGTGTTCAGTATATAATGTTTTATCTTAATCAGGGATGTCAAACTTTTTGGCTTTGCCAGCCATTTTGAAGCATAAACTTGATCTTGTGAGCCAGATAAGGACAATTATTCCTAAAGAAAAAAAAAAGAACTATTTACAGTGTATGGACAATTATTTCTAATAACCTTATTAATAGCAGAAGGACAGTTATTCCTAAAAACCCTATACTTAATGTAAGGACAATTATTCCTAAAAAAAAAAAAGAACTATTTACAGTGTATGGACAATTATTTCTAATAACCTTATTCATAACAGAAAGACAGTTATTCCTAAAAACCCTATACATAATGTAAGGATAATTATTCCTAAGAAAAAAAATATTCATAATATAGGTATGATTATTTTTTTTTAAATTCATCATGTAAAAACAATTATTCCTAAAAACCCTATTAATGTTATAAGGAAAATGATTCCTATGAACTCTATTCATAATCTAAAATAAATTCCATTTGACAAAAAATGTACATTGGTTCATTTCACTTTTTTTTTTACTATTCTACATCATATATCTACTTTTCTTTGCTTTAGCAAAATGGGGTTAGGTACATAAGATAAATTTTATATAAAATAATTTGTAAAACTAGAATTATCTTTAGTGAAAACTGTAGACTATTACTGACTAGAATAAGCAGGATTAACTGGGATCTATGTGGTGTGTTTGTTCTACAGGGTAAACACAGTTCTGCAGTAAAGGTTCACAGGTTCGTCATGAAAAGTTTACCTTTGCTATAGAGCTATGTTTGTGAGTTTTAAACGGTTTTATCTCAGTTATAGGCAAACTGCGGTTCACAATACTTACCGAATGACTCACCTAAAACTTCAATTTTTTCATAGAAAAATCTTTTTGCCAAAAAGGAAAAAATTCAACTTTTCCCTACTTTTAAGGTAGATGCTTATATGTATCCTCTTCTGGGGTAAAAAATGATTGAGGTACCTTCAATTTTGTTTATAGAGTGACCTGCTTCATGATAAGCAAGGTCTCATATGGTCTGCTTGTCAGAAAAGGTTCTTCATGCCAAGTTTACCTTTAATTGTTATTGCCCAGTTGGCTGGTGGGAGGGGGGCTGTAGAATACCTCCCCCAAATGAGTGTCCTGGATATGACACTAAACATTCTGATGGTGAAGTTCCAGTGATACTGGAGCTTTGGAGAATGTGGAGCACCCCTTCATTACCATTGCTCCCAGGTCCACTCTGGCTCAGAGTGGTAGCACTTGATAGTATCCTATCTATGGGTCAAGTAGAACTAAACTGTGTTGGTTGAGAAGGGCCTGTTTTTGCATTTAGACTGCGTATTCATGCTAAACAGAATTGTTTAAAATAGAATGGTTTTGACATTTAACCTTCGTACTTATGCTAAACTGAATTACTCGAAATAGAACTGTTTTGACATTTAAACTGTGTACTTATGCTAAACAAAATTATCTGAAAAAAAATGTTTTTACATCTGTGTATCGCCCAGTTGGCTGGGTCTGTAGAATACTCTGACTGCACCTCTGCAGAGGGGTAAAACTCCACCCAACAAGTGTCCTGGATATGACACTAAACAGTCTGATGGTGAGGCTTCAGTAATGCTAGAGCTTTGGGGAATGCAGAGTATCCCTTCATTGCCATTGCTCCCAGGTCCACTCTGGCCCAGAATGGTAGCACCTGATAAGGGTCCTATCTATGGGTCAAATAGAACTAAACTGTGTACTTATGCTAAACTGAATTGTTTGAATTAGAACTGTTTGACTGAACTGAATAGCTTGAAATCAAAATGTTTTTGACAACTAAACTGTGTATTTACATTTAAACTGCATACTCATGCTAAACTGAATTGTTTGAAATAGAACTGTTTTTGACATTGAAAGTGTACTTACGCTAAACTGAATTGTTTAATATAAAACTGTTTTGACATTTAACTGAGTGTAAACAAAATTTATACTTATATTAAACTGAATTGTTTGAATTATAACTGTTTGACTAAACTGAATAGCTTGAAATAGAAATGTTTTTGACAATTAAACTATTTATTCATGCTAAATTGTTTAAAATAGAACTGATTATTTGTATAAAAATGGATTTGGCATTAAATAACCTAGAAAGGTTGACAGGCTATAAAACTCTAACAACCAACCAACCTTTAATAGTTAATGGTTTGTAAAAAAAACTGTTTAATAACGTTGATAAATATTTATATAATAGAATATTTTTAAATTAAAAAAGATTTTTTTTTAATAAAATTGAGTTGTGAGCCAAACTAAACATGGAAATGGGCCTTGTGTTTGACACCCCTGATTCAACACTGGATTAAATGCATCAACAAGATTATGTTGGAAATAGATATTTCATCAGTATGCTATGGACTTATTCATGTACCCCTTATCCTCCCCAACTATGAATTAAATGGTACCACTAGTGTTCTTCTTCAAGGTTGGCTTTAGCATTAAATAACCCATGAAGGTTGATATGCCACTAATCAAAGAAACCAAACCAAACCTTATTTATATACCTATTTGTATGAATATATCTATACACATTGTTAAGCATATAAGTCTGTCGACTTGAACATACCTACTACATTCATTAACAGCTGTAAATTAAGAAATTTCAGTTAAAGAAGTTGAAATAAGTTGTTGAAATCAAAAGTACAAAGTTGTGTGTGTATCTGCATGAGAAGATACTTTCTTTGCATATTTGATTTAAATCTCTCTCTCTCTCTCTCTCTCACACACTAATGGTAAAACAGAAATCAAAACCACATATTGCTTATTAATTTTCATGCTTTCACAATCATCTGGCAATACTATAGCCCAAAAAAATGACCAAAAAAACTCAATCCTACAAGTGAAACAAGATGATGCATAAAAAGCATAGAATTCAATTTACATAACAAAAGATACAAAAAAAAACAATAGCCTTAATAAAAAAAAAATTTTTGAATACATATTTGGAAAAATTCAAATTTTTTAAAAAGTAAAAAATTCCTTAAATTCTAAAGTTAAATTTTAGGTTTTAATTTTTTTTTCAAAACTTATTTCGGATCTTTTGTCATGTAAATCTGACTTCATTTTATATTCTTTGCTTTTTATGTATCACCTTCTGATCCCACTCATAGAACTAAGTTTCTAAAGAATGTGAAATGAAATGATCCTGTAAACATGAAACCATTTACAGCAATATGTGGTTCATTTTTGTGTTGCACTACTTATATATATATATATATAAAATGAGATAAACAAAATAAAACAAATGAGAATATATATCAATTTATTTTTTCTCAGCTAGTTTTGACTATTTGGTCATTATCTGATGAATGTGATATTTTCACTGAAATTTTTTTAAATTGATAAAACCACAAAAACAAACAATGTAATAAAGACCAACTCAATTTTAAATTTAATAAAAATAATTTTAAAAAAGGCAAGAAAAAATCACTCATTTAACAACTGGGCATAATTCATTATTAAATTTGTTCTTTTTAAAGTAATACCAAATTAAGATTTGCAGATTACACATAAGAACATTCCAAAACCACTTATGCAAATGTATTTAAGATATTTAGGAAGTTTTTGTCAAGAAATTGTTTAATATTGAAAAAAAAATTATGAAAGAATTGTAGATTTTTTTTATAAATGCAAAATCAGAAATGTAAGTCTGTTTGCTGCATTATATATATTATATATTTATACTTGTTGACAGTATATGTTCATCACAAAGGTAAAAAACAAAAACAAAAAAAAACATAAAACAAAGTGTTTATGTGAAATATATATTTTGAAAATGGGAAAATATATCAAAATGAGAAGTAGAAAGACACATAGGCAGTATAACACAGAAACTGAAACTACAGTATTGCTCTATTTCGGATATTGAGCACTCTTACTGTGGATACTGAAACCTTTAAAAAAACATATATATATATATATATATATATATATAATAGCATAGACACAGTCAACAGCACTGGCTGACTGTTTTTTAGCTATATGAGCCACTATATATCAGAGCCACTATATATATATATATATATATATATATATATATGCTGGTTGTTAGTTTCTTGCCTATATAATTATCAGACCAAGTGTGTGCATATATATATATATATATATATATATATATATATACTTGGTCTGTTGTTTACATTGGTAAGGAATAGTCACCGAATGCTGTTGATTCTGTGTCTTTGCTATCTATCTAGCTATATATATATAAACAATGAAATATATTTGTTATTATTTGTAAGTCTGATTTCTTATCAATTTTCTTTACTTTTTTGCCAGATTAATATTATTAGATCAATATTTTTTTTTGTTAGTCACCTTTTAAAGATCTTATAAATAATTCAGTTCTCAGTTGTACTAATCAAAACAACTTGTGAGTACTAGATTATTTATACAATGATGACTGAAAATGGAAAACCTTAGGATTGAAACATTACTCTAAAAAAATGACAAACACAAGGATTTTTTAATCAAAGACAATTTGTTGAATAAACCATCTAAGAGATAAAAATAAAAATAAACTTTAAAAAAAATTTATTTGGCAGTTGGGGGCTTGCATAAATAAATCTGGTCTATTTTTATCTGTTATGATACAAATTTACAATTTTTTAAAAATGATTTGAAATGATTGGCATTGGGACTTTGTATTTCATTCTGTTTTGAGGTATTGGAGCAAGTGATAGGCAAAAACTTAATCATTGTTAGTCTTATGCTCATTACATTCTGAAAAAAAAAAAACTCTTACGAGTGGGAAATACATAGAAAGCATGGAATGTAAGATGAAATCAGATTTCCATTACAAAAGATCCAAAAAGAAATTTAGAGAACAATAGGTGCTTAATAAAAATAACTTTAGAAAATATTAAAAATTCCTTAAAATTTTAAGAACAAATTTTAGGGCTTTTTTTCCTAAATTTATTTTCAGACTTTTTATAATGTAAATCTGACTTCATTTTTTTTTTTTTTTTTTTTTTAATAATGTTTCGTTCAGAGGTAGATTTTGCTAATTCTTAATAATGTTTTCATTCTTGAACAATGTAGAATATTCAGTAGAATACTGACTGCTACAGAATGCTACACTAATGTTTGACTGATTTATTTATTTATTATTCCTAGTCGCATGACCCCAGTAGCACAATCCATTTCAATGGTTGTGTTTGCTGCCTTGAGATCCATGTTCAACCACACGGGTTGGTATTGGCACATTCTTCTTATATAACAATTTTATATCCCATACTTTCTATATACAACCTTCTTGTTTCACTGCTATTCAATGAGTTTTTATTGCTCACATGGTAAAGACATTGCTTCATTATACTTTTGGGGTTTTTTTTCGGGTGGGATTACACAAGGAATAACTATACATTATTTATCAATATCATACCCACTGTTGTCAATTATGTAAACCCAAAATACTAAAGTCTTATAGATATTACTATCTTTATTGTTATTAATTTTGACTTGTATTATCATTCATTTTGTTAGTTTTAGTTGACTTGATCATAACTCACTTGAAATATTTCTGCAGTTGTGAAGAATGACACTCATTCAAATCAATAATAAACTCTGAGTGAGACTTGAACTCACATTGTCTCTTGCCTGGGGAAAGCCAGGTTTTACCTGTCTGCTGTATTTGCATCTTATCTGGAGATAATCTTTTATTTTTGCTTCTAAAATACACTGTTCCTTGCTATTGTAGAAATAACAATCTAGGGCAGTTGTAATAAAAAAAAAAACCAATTACAATTAAGACTATGAAGGAAAATACTAGTCAAAATTATTATTAATCATAATAATGACTGATAATGTTTCATCTAAAAAAATCAATAAATTAAAAAAAAAAGAATGCATATCAAAATATGTTCTTTGCATGGAATTGAAATGAAGGATAATTCTAGTCAAAATTATTGATGATTTACAAAGCTTCATCTAAAAAGTAAATGAAATATAATATTACTATATATTTCCTAAAATGTTTATTCTGACTAGTCAAATAATAATGATATTGGTTTTATAATTATTCAGCTTTGGCTTAATGGTAAAAACAAAGTGTACTAATACTTATAAAATCTATAGTATTGTATTTTGGTATAACACTGCCAACAGATATTTAAATGACAATGTGATTATATAAAATATGAAAAGATCATCAAAATAACTGATCTGAATGTTGTGAATTTTAAAATATATAATTTGGAAAAAGAAAAAAATTAAATAAAAATATTCCCAGTATTAAATGATTTCAAAAAAAAAATCAGTTACAAAACCACTGTAAAATATTGAATTTTTTTTTTTAATTTAGAAAGGTTTAGGGAGCACAGATTCATGCACAAAATAATGTTGAGGTCAATTATCTTTAAAATTATTTGATGATTGTATTTTACCTCATGATATAAAAATAAAACAAGCAATGTCATTCTCTGTAGGTTGATTGATTTTTTTTTTCTAATTTATTGATCTATTGTTTAATTCATTTATTTATTTTATTATTTTCATTCTCAGCAAGTTTTTCATGTCGGTTTTAACTGAAGTCTGAGAGACAGCAAGTCTCCTCAAGTCTTTTAAGTATTCTAGCTGATTTTAACACTGCTGTGGTCTGGATGGTCTAGATTTTTCTTCTGATCTCCAATTCCCCCAGTCTTTTTTCCAAGTCCTTGGGGACTGTTCCAAGCACACCAACTACAATTGGTATCACCATCACCCTCATATTCCACGGCTTTTTCAGTTCTCTGGCAAAGTCTAAGTATTTGTCTGTTTTTACTTTTTCATTTTAACTCTATTGTCTGCTGGAATAACAAAATCTGCTAGTTGACAAGTTCTTTCTTGATACTAAGTCAAGTATTTTGGTTGGAACTTGGTGATCTGTTTGTATCCCAAAGTCCCAGAGAATTTTATATGTCTAATATTAATGATAATAATGAGTTAGGACTTGTAATTTAAACAAGTACATAATAAATATGTTAAACAATTATACTCTCTTTCTTGTGCTGTAAGTCCCAGTTGTCACCCTCAGCATTCTAGCCTTTAATGCTGGTCCTTGCACAAGTATATGCTCCAGCAATCATGGAAATAGAAAACAAAGCTAATGCCAGTGCTTGGATATAACTTATATCAAGACTTTCTCCCCTCTGACCAGTCACCTTCTCTTTTTGTCCACAACAATTTGTATGGCCTTTGAAAGCTGAAAATATGACCCACACTAAATATGCTTGCCTGTCAGAAAGTTTTCTGTTCAAGCCATTGAGATGACAGGCATCTATGGTGATGATGGCTCACCCAGATGTCTCATGACTCACAAGAGACTATATTCTTGAGACAGTGTGAGGAAACACAACAGTCATTTCCCTGGCTGATGGTACCATCAATTATCTTTATTTTTTAAATTTAATAAAAATTCAGAACTGACTTTCATGGTAATGATTACACATACTGATGAAAAATAAAACTCTAATATGAATATTTCAATTTAAATTAAAGATGAAATATAAAGGTGATACAACTGTATTACGGTGAATGATCACAAATCAATACAGGCACAAGTTCCAAAATAAGGGGTGTATTGGCAATGCTCAGATCCTATCTTAACACACTGTATATCTTCTTTGGGGGTTAATCCAGACCTCTACCCTAAGTGTTGCAGACAATGCACTAATATGAGTGTGTATTTACCCAATTCCTCCATCATGAGCAGGATGCAACACAACGTCAATTTTTTAAAGTGGAGTACAACTGGTTTGAAATTAAAGTTTTCCTACTCCTAAATTGGTTGCCAGCCCAGTTGGCTGGGACTGTTGAATACACTGACTGTATCTCTACAGAGGGATAAGACTCCCCCAATGAGTGTCCTGGATATGGCATTAAACAATCTGATGGTGAGGCTCCAGTAATGCTGGAACTTTGGGGAATGTGGAGTACTTCTTCATTGCCATTGCTCCCAGGTCCACTCTGGCTTGGAGTAGTAGCATTTAATAGGGTCTATTCTATGGGTCAAACTGTTTGACAATTAAACTGAGTGCAAACAAATGACTTATGCTAAATTAAATTGTTTGAAATAAAACTGTTTGGTCATTTAACTGTGTAAACAAATGACTGATGTTTAATTGAATTGTTAATGATATATAAAAATACTTGAAATTCTTTAAACGAGTGCCTAAATTGAACTATTGGTATTACAAAGCAATACTTAGAACCATTTGACTGTGCACAAATGAATGAATAGTGTTAACTAGAATAATTTAGTGTTAAATTACAATACTTGTAACCAATTCACTGTGTGAAAACAAATGATTAATATCGAATTGAATTATGTCTGCAAAGAAATGACTGATATCAAATCGTGACTTTTATATAGCAATACTTGAAATCATTTAACTGTGTTAAAAAAAAAATGAGCTCAGACTTGTTTAAAAAAGTTATCACAAAAATGTTTACAAATCATATGTATTCAATATATATGTATAAATAGGATTTGGCATTTAATAACTTAAAATGATTGATATGCCATAAAACCTAACCAGCCAACCAACTAAATTAGTTGCCTTACCAAGGCTAAAGAACATAGTCTGCCCTACTATTTACCCATAGCCAGGAAGAGAAGAGATGCTTTTCCTAATTACATTGACACAAAGTGAAACATAAACAGCCTTGTCCAGGATTTGAACTTGGATCACCAATTCCAATTCTTATGATGATAACTATTATGTTAAGTATGCCTAAAAAACACAAAATAATTTAGCATAGATTAGGCACAAAGCCACAAGTACTTAGCACCCACTTAGGATCTTTATTACCACATACTGTACATAATAAAGGATCTGTAAATTATTTTATTAAATATTTTGAAAATTATTTCTTAATGAATCATCTAACCTATATCATAGGTTAGATGATTCGTTAAGAAATAATTTTTATTTTCATTAGTAGGATTTATCAAACAACTATTTCAGGGGTATCTTCTGTGGTGTAGTGGCGGTATCTGTCAAATGTCTCACCAAGCAGATGAGTGTGGCACAAGGCCTTTTTTAAGGTGGGTCCAAGCACAGTGCTGTAACCCCGATGCGCCCGACAGCTCCAAAAATGCCTTAGGCCACATCTACATTCCTTTAAATAGAGGCACCTCAGGCACCAGACGATAAACCAAACTCCGAGGAGGAGGTTTAACCCTCCTGGGGGATGGCTCCCTGAGGCTCAAGGTATGTCCAGTGATGAAACACAACCGACCAGATCCGTGCCACTGACACTACAGCCAGTTGAAGTGTGTTCCGTCAACTGGATTCTGCTGATCTAAATCAGCCCGATTACACCACTCACTTTGTGGTGTTAGTGGCTAATGTGCTGAACTGTGAAACTGTAGTAAGGGAGTTCAAATTCCAGTTACACTATCATGTTCACTTTCAGACTAATAACCTTGGGAAAGGTAAGAACCTCCTTTTCCCCCAGCTATGGGTTAAATAGTACAACTACAATTCTCCTACTAGGATAGCTTTGGTATTGAATAACATATGAAGGTTGATGTACCATTAAACAAAGAAACCAAACCATAATAACTACGTGGTGCCTTCAATAAGTTTCCAGACTTTTTTTTCTACAGGCATTTAAAATTGTCGTAAACTCTTGAAAATTCAGTATGTTATTGCTATATATCTTCTGAGATGACTGACCAATTCTTATGATTCCACATTCAAATGAACAGCTACAGCAGCAATTGGAATACACCCTACTAAAGTCTGATTATCACAGCTGGTGAATTTCAAAAATGCAATCTGGACGTGAGGACACTTTAGAAGAACAATATGCAATAAAATTGTGTTGTAAACTTGGAAAAAATGTCACAGAAACAACGTATGGAATGCTTCAGACTGCTTTTGCAGCATCTTGCATGAATCAAGCATCAGTTTTTGGGTGGCATAAGAGATTAAAGGAAAGCATGGAGTCTGTGATGGATGATGAGAGGTGTGCAAGGAGTAAGGAAGTCAATAGACCAATGTTGATTGGCCAAAGGGTTAGGGTTACTATGTTGAGGTTTTAAGGGAGTTCAGGAAGAGATTCTGTTGGAAGAGGCCAACACTCTTCAAATCGGGTCAGTGGTATTTTCACCTGGACAATACACCAGTCCACAACTCCATCCTTATCACAGACTATTTGATCAAGATGGGCATCAAGACAGTTCCTTGCCCTCCCTATAGTGCAGACCTTGCTCCGTGTGACTTTTGGTTATTCCCTAAGCTTTAGAGGCTGTCGTTATGAGACAATTGAGGAGATGAAAGAGGCTGTGTCGAAGGTCATTGACAGGCTCACACAAGAGGACTTCTATGGGGCCTTCCAGAAGTTGTTGGAACGGTACAACAAGTGCATTGCAGCCGGAGGAGATTACTTCGAAGGGGACTAGAGTTTCATGTGTGTACTATCAATAAAAGTGCCTATACAAAAAAAGTCTGGAAACTTATTTAATGATCCTCGTATTTCAAAATTTTTATTCTTTCTAAGGATTACATTTTTAGTAAAATCATACATAGAAATCGATTGAAAATTATGCACTAGCTGTTTACAACAATATCTCTAAGGAACAAAAAAATTTTTTTTTAAATAACACTGCTGTTTGCAAACCATGTTCCTCTTCATTACAAAATTCATGAAGGAAAAAAATGCTGTACATGCATTATATAGTTTTAATACTAACATTCTCTTCAATATTTTATTTATATTGAGTGTTCTTTTGATGATTTATTCATTTTGTGTGTTATTTTGATATTGTATTTGCCAAGTGGGTAGAGTGTTCACCAATGGTCCGGGAGATCGGGGTTCAATCCCATGTCGAGTCATACCAAAGACTTTAAAAATGGTACTCGATACCTCCTTGCTTAACACTCAGCAATATAAGGTACGTATCAAGGG
Source organism: Sepioteuthis lessoniana (assembly GCA_963585895.1). Classification (NCBI taxonomy): domain Eukaryota; kingdom Metazoa; phylum Mollusca; class Cephalopoda; order Myopsida; family Loliginidae; genus Sepioteuthis; species Sepioteuthis lessoniana. The sequence continues at coordinate 11,147 of CAUZXS010000326.1, read as the reverse complement.
TAAAGTGGAGCAATTCAGCGAAAGGAGTAGCACCCTCCCCTACACCTCGGTGTAGTAGCTATTGAAAAGGGAGCCTTCTGGTTGCCCTCGATTACGGTTGCCAACTTTACTTATTTGCCAATGGCCCAGGAGACCAGGGTTCAATCTCTGGTCGAGTCATACTAAAGACTCAAAAAGTGGTACTTTATACCTCCTTGCTTAACACTCAGCATTATAAGATATGAATCAAGGGTAAAGTGGAGCAATCCAGGGTAAGGAGTAGCACCCTCCCCAACACCTTGGTGTTGTAGTTATCGAAAAGGGAGCCTTCAGGTGACCCTCGACTAAGGGAGACAACTTTACTTTTACTTTTTACTTATTTTAAACTGAATTACAAATTAGAAGACATGGTTTTTGGTTCATTATGTAAGCTAGAAGAAATGGGTTGTTGAGGATTTACGATGTGCTCACTCGAAAGGATCTTGACTTTGTATAATAGGAAGTGGGGTTATGATTTAGTCAAACAGTTCTAATTCAAGCCCATGGATTATCACTGCTAGGAAGGGATAAACCCAAGCTGTGACACACAGGTGAGTGAATCAGCTGTTAAAAGACTGGTGAATCTTGTAACGTGACTGACAAAATTCATCTGAAATAAAGAATATTTATGATTTGTAATTTGGTTTTAATCCGGTTCAAGGCCATGGCAATATGGTGCTCAATGAGGATCGAACTCACTACTCAAGTGAATTGGTCTATGATACAAGCTACTTAATAATGACTTAGTAATATGTCTGGTATTAGGGTCACAAAAGTGCAGCACTCAGTGAGAGTGAAACTCATTTTTATGTTAGCAGTTTACTGATAATTATCACAACAGTATGTGCTCTATGGTAATATTTAATCAAACATTGTTTATTCTATATTATTGTATTGTATTTTATTTTAATCAATTGGGAAAACTTTTTTTTTTCATGGTTAAAATCTGTTGAAAGAAATAAGGCCTTATATATTAATGTGTTCAGCACCAAGAACACTTTTTTGTACATTTTCATTAATTTGTCTATCAAATGCCAAATAATGTTAATTTCCCCTTTTTGAAATGCAAACCTTGTTTTCATGTTGTCCACTGTCATAGTTGCTTTTCATTGACATTATTTACACTCTGTACTATTCTTTTTCTATTTAGTTCACTGTTCTGTTATTGTTTGCTTGTGTTTAATGGCTTATCAACCCTTGAAGGTTGTCAAATTGAGCTTATGCATATATATATATATATATATATATATATATATATATATATGATTTTTAAGTGAAGACTTTGTTGGTAACTTTATTTTTAAACAAGTTAGAGCTCATTTGTTTGCATACATTTAAATGGTTTCAAGTATTGCTATTTAACACTAAAAATTCTATTCAATAATAATAATGATCCTGGTAAAAGAATAATTCTATTTGACCCATAGATGGGGCCCTAATAGGTACTATCACTCAGAGTGGACCTGGGAGTAATAGCAATGAAGAGGTGCTCCTCATTGAAATTTGGCAGACATATCGATTATATGCATTTTGTATCAGCTGATTAACTATTTAACAATGTAGCTTGTTTTAAACACAGAATTAGTCTTAACTTTGTTTCTCCCCAAAATCATGTCCCTTATAGTGTCCCTCACCCACAAAATGATATCCCATGAAGTACAAGTTGGATTGAATTTGTCCCTTCTAGTGTGTTAAACTATGATATCCCTACTTTAACTAGCTTACACTAAACCTATGTTATCAAAATAGCATTTATACAAAAATATAATAATGTTTCCCCCAAAATGATATCCCATGAAGTACAAGTTGGATTGAATTTGTCCCTTCTAGTGTGATAAACTATGATATCCCTACTTTAACTAGCTTACACTAAACCTATGTTATCAAAATAGCATTTATACAAAAATATAATAATGTTTCCCCCAAAATGATATCCCATGAAGTACAAGTTGGATTGAATTTGTCCCCTTTAGTGTGTTAAACTATGCTATCCCTACTTTAACTAACTTACACTAAACCTATGTTATCAAAATAGAATGTATATATACTGACCAAGTTTTGGTGGGAGAATGAGTTGTGACCAAATCAACATTGATGTTTATTAACAGAAAACTTTAAAAAATTGATACCAATTTTAAGTTTCAGACAGACCTATGTATGCCATGTAGAATTTATTAACAGAATCTGGGACCTTCTAAGGGGATTGGATAATACTGTATCAATCATCAGTTTCAGTGGTAGGTGTTCGAGTCTTGCTAATTTTTCAAAGCTTGGTCAGTGTGTGTGTATATATATATATATATATATATAATAAAACTGAATTTAAGTTTGTTTTTTGTTGTTTTTTTTCAAAATGTGAATCAAGGCAGTTATACTCAGGAAGTACATATTACAATTTGGTTTAATTTTTTTGTGAAGAAAGAAAAAATTGGCCTATAAATTTTGTATTTGATCTCCTCAGCCCCCAACAGGAGAGGAACAAGTAATTTTATCCCTTCTTGCAATGTTTTTTTTTTTGTTTTCATTTTTTTAATAAAAACTTGGATTAATTACATAATTAATTTTGACTTGGAGAATATATATTTATTCTCTTATCTGTAGAAAAGGAGAAGCAACCATTTAACCCAAATCACTTGATTCTTAATCTATGTAATGTTTGTACAACAAATATAGCTCTAATTTTCTTTTTTTTTTTTACTCTTAACTTTCAGTAAAGAATTTCTAAAATAAAAACTTTTAAAATTAAGACAAAATTAGGTGGTTTGTTTAACACATTTTATATTAAAATGATAATAATAATTGTTATTATTATTACTACAACTACCACCACCAAGAATTAAACTTTTTTTAGTCTAGCACACTGGCCTCAATTAGCTTACAATACCTGTTATTCCTAAATTTATCATGGCTTGGTTTCATGAATGAAGATTAAATATGGAGTGATCCATGTTGATTGCAGACACATTCATGACTGACCGGATCAATGCAGAACAGGAAGGCACAGTCACAGTGGCTGCAAACGAAGGCTGGTCAGGGTTTGATGGCATTGTGGTACAGTCCTTCTTCCTGCATATTTTATCCTTGATAGTAGCCCTATAGGTATTTTCAAATGAAGAGACAAAATAGTTTGTGGTGCACCTTCAGGTCAGTCTCCTGGCATTCATGCAGGGTGATTATATTTGCATTCTAAACTTGGCCTCAGAGGGCTGTTCTCCCAGGTCTTTTGCTGTTTGCAGAACTAAATTTATTGTTTGGTGCATGAGATGCTCCAATAGGGTAATGCTAAAGGAGTCAAGAATTTTTGCACGTCACACAAGTCTTGATTTGTGTGCCGCCCCTACCATAAAATGGCCTTGTTTGATATTCTGACTTGGTGGGATGTCAGATAGATACTGGTTGATGCTCATCAACCCACCTATATACTGAGTAAGTTCATGGCTATTTAAATTTGGTGATCTATCAGGAATTGTTGCTTTAAGAATTACTTGGTACTTATCTATAAACCTTTTCTCCATATAATTTCTTAATCCAAAATAATACAGATTCAGCTCTTAGACTACTTTTGTTTTTTAGAAGTCTTTGGAAACTGAAAACAACCAGGAAATTTTTGGGGTTCTTTTTTTTTTTAATAATGAATAAATATAATCAATTTTAAATTAATCGATTATAAAAATCCTTTTTACATGTGGGTATATTTCAATAATGTATGTAATTTCCATGTACTTTTGTTGATTGTCTGCTTTTTCTTTTAATATTTAAAAAAGATATTATCAAGAAGTTCAGTCATCATTTTAATTTGTTAAAAAAAGCAAAATAATATCTCCACAAAATCCAGTACCTGTAAAAATTAACAATATTTCCATGATATTAGAACAATATATACATGGGTGAATCAATATTTATCTCGGTTTCTGATAGAATAACATAACAGACTCCAATTAATCTTGGAAAACAAATATTTCAAATAAATAATTGCAGATAATTACTGACTAACCCTTGTACATATAACTTAGAATTAATTCTTTTGCACTGCAAGATGAATAATTTTTGTCTTTTTTTTTTTTTTTTTTTTTGATATTTTCAATTTTTTTTAAAGATTTTTTAAAAATATCAAATTTAAGAAACAAATTTAGAATTTATACATAAGTAAGTAAATTTAATTCTCACCTGTGTGATTTTTTTCCTTCCTCAAAATCTTCTGTATGAATTACTGGTTTATAGTTGTCTTCATAAATTCTTTAAAATGTTTTCTTGGTAATATTAAAGAAAACATTAAAAAATAATATAAATGATGACCAAAAATAAGATATATAATCAACCCTTTGAATCTATAGGCCTAACATTTTAAGCTGATCATTATTTTAGTATATACTGTAAGCCTGATATTTTACACTGAGTACTATTTTATAATACACCATAAGCCCAACATTTCTGGCTCAGGTATATCATATCAGATACTAATAATAAAAGGCTTAATTTAACAACTATTTACAGTTTTTCTTTTAATGGCATGATGGAATAGCTTTAAACAAAGTTGTCTGTTGTATCCTAGAGCAAAGTTTGAATATGTTTGGTGCTCTTTTGTTTTCCTTGCTCTCACTCTTTTTGTGTGTGTCTGTGTGTGTGAGAGCTCAGGTACAGGCTATCTGAGGGTCAATGGGTTAAAGATATTTTGTTGTATGTGAAAAGTTAGGTGGCAGGGGTTTCTGCATAGTGTAATGGCAAACATGCTGGACTTTGACAAAGTTCAAAGTCCAATCACACTATTATGTTTATTTTTGGGGATATTATGAATCACCTTAACAGCTACTGTTTTTCTAAAAGGATGATTTGGGCATTAAATAACCCACAAAGGTTGATATGTCATTAAACAAAAGAAACCAAACCAACCAAAAGTTAGGAGTTATTTATTACTTGAGTATATATGGTGTGCGTATATATATATATAATTTACACAATTTCACATCTATACTAGGGAGAATTGCTCTTCCCTTAATTTTGTTTTATTCTGTTATATATATACAAGTGTCTGGTTATTTTCTGGACAAAACTTTTGTTTTTATCTAAATTTCTGTATTTTCATTTTTTTTAAAATCATTATCATTAAACCAAGTGTCAAAATTTTATGTATCATACTTTTTACAAAGCTAAAAGAAAAATACTATATCAATAATTGTTTTATTATTATTACTATTAATTATTGACTGATTTTTTTCTTTTATCTTGTTATTTTTTTATTTCTTCTTATTACAAATCTTTTTACAATTACTCAGCTGTTGCGGGAGTCTCCACAGCATGATAGTTAAATGTACTGGGTTGAGGCCTTGAAGTAAGTTTCAAACCCCAGTCACACTATTATGTTCAGTATTAGACAAATACCCTTGGGAAAGTTATAAACCCCCTTATCCTCCCAGCTATGAGTTAAATCGTAAAACTATCATGTTCACTATTCAACAAATACCCTAGGGAAAGTTATAAACCCCCTTATCCTCCCAGCTATGAGTTAAATCATAACACTATCATGTTCACTATTCAACAAATACCCTAGGGAAAGTTATAAAGCCCTTATTCTCCCAGCTATGAGTTAAATCATAAACACTATCATGTTCACTATTCGACAAATACCCTTGGGAAAGTTATAAACCACCTTATCCTCCCAGCTATGAGTTAAATCATAACACCGCTGTTCTTCAGTAAGAATATCTTTGGCATTAAATAACCTATGAAGTTTGATATGCCATTAAACAAAGAAACCAAACAAAACTAATCTTCAGTTGTCAAGTAAGCAACTTGGAACATGAATAGAAAATAAGCATATGTCAATATCTAAACTATAACCTTTGCAATAAAAAAAGAAAATGGATGACAATGCCTCCTCTAAGAAATTCATAGAAAATTATATCTAATACTATTAGTATAATAAAAAGTAACAGAAATTAAAATGGAAGAAAGACTAGTCAGAAATTAATAATCAAAAGACTTTATGTACAAGATTTCAAATAAGACTATTTCAATAGTTGCTTTTTTTTTAAATAATGCTTTAATAATTTCAATATAATTTACCCTCTTACTTGGTTGGACTAGCCTTAAAAGTAATTTCTTATGACAAGTTTAAGTGGTTATAGAGGA
>CAUZXS010000325.1:32500-35201 GCA_963585895.1 Sepioteuthis lessoniana | reverse complement strand
TTCGGTCTGTCTGTCTGTCTGTCTGTCTGTCTGTCTGTCTGATCGGTTCATTCACACAAAAAAGAAATTCAGGCAAGCGCGGGTAAACGGCGGGAGTAACTGTGACTGTCTTAAGGTAGTAGTAGTAGTAGCCAAATGCCTCGTCAGTCATCTAAATTAGTGACGCGCATGAACGGTATATCAACGGCGTTTCCACTGTCATTGCTAGCTAATAGAAGAAGAAGCCGCCGCCACAGCCAAGGGGAACAACGACGGTCGTTTCAGTCGCCACACAACTTCAACAACCCTAACCCTGCCAAGACACAGCCCACTCCCTGCTTGTGTTGGCCGGCTAGTGGTGACGTTCGCACCCCGGAGACGACGCGAACCCCCAGCAGCGCTACTCGAGCGAACCGCTCGCTGCTGCAGTGTATTGACCGGGCATTCCGTCGCCCAGCGGTGACGACGACGACGACGACGACGACGACGACGACGACGACGACCTGCCCCGCCGCCGGGGAAGGGACGAGCCCAAGAGATGCTGCAGGGCTGGGATCACGTCACCCAGCGGTCATCGTGCCAAAAACCAAAATAAAGAGAAAACATACGAAACGATTTAAAAGGGACAGAACAAATAAGGTTCAATTAGAAGAGTTCTTCCCCTTCCACTGCGCACTTTTAGATTCGTACACTAACTCTGGATAATTTAATTTCATTTTAAATTTATTTACCGAAAAACACTCTTGACTGTTACCCCGTGTGTCGCTCAGTTGTTTGGTCGGTCGGTTAGTTAGTTAGTTAGTTAGTTAGTTCGCCGGCTGTCCGTCCGTCCAAGTACTAGCCCTGCCGCCGCGCCCTGCCGGAGCAAAATGAAGTGGTATGGTATGGTATGGTATGGTATGGTATGGTCGTCAGGGTTAGGGCGAGCTAACCCTGCGGCCAGTCGCAGCCAAGGGGAACGACGTTCGCTTTCAGTGGCCAACGACCAAGCGCGGGTAAACGGCGGGAGTAACTGTGACTGTCTTAAGGTAGTAGTAGTAGTAGTAGTAGTAGTAGTAGCCAAATGCCTCGTCAGTCATCTAAATTAGTGACGCGCATGAACGGTATATCAACGGCGTTTCCACTGTCATTGCTAGCTAATAGAAGAAGAAGCCGCCGCCACAGCCAAGGGGAACAACGACGGTCGTTTCAGTCGCCACACAACTTCAACAACCCTAACCCTGCCAAGACACAGCCCACTCCCTGCTTGTGTTGGCCGGCTAGTGGTGACGTTCGCACCCCGGAGACGACGCGAACCCCCAGCAGCGCTACTCGAGCGAACCGCTCGCTGCTGCAGTGTATTGACCGGGCATTCCGTCGCCCAGCGGTGACGACGACGACGACGACGACGACGACGACGACGACGACGACCTGCCCCGCCGCCGGGGAAGGGACGAGCCCAAGAGATGCTGCAGGGCTGGGATCACGTCACCCAGCGGTCATCGTGCCAAAAACCAAAATAAAGAGAAAACATACGAAACGATTTAAAAGGGACAGAACAAATAAGGTTCAATTAGAAGAGTTCTTCCCCTTCCACTGCGCACTTTTAGATTCGTACACTAACTCTGGATAATTTAATTTCATTTTAAATTTATTTACCGAAAAACACTCTTGACTGTTACCCCGTGTGTCGCTCAGTTGTTTGGTCGGTCGGTTAGTTAGTTAGTTAGTTAGTTAGTTCGCCGGCTGTCCGTCCGTCCAAGTACTAGCCCTGCCGCCGCGCCCTGCCGGAGCAAAATGAAGTGGTATGGTATGGTATGGTATGGTATGGTATGGTCGTCAGGGTTAGGGCGAGCTAACCCTGCGGCCAGTCGCAGCCAAGGGGAACGACGTTCGCTTTCAGTGGCCAACGACCAAGCGCGGGTAAACGGCGGGAGTAACTGTGACTGTCTTAAGGTAGTAGTAGTAGTAGTAGTAGTAGTAGTAGCCAAATGCCTCGTCAGTCATCTAAATTAGTGACGCGCATGAACGGTATATCAACGGCGTTTCCACTGTCATTGCTAGCTAATAGAAGAAGAAGCCGCCGCCACAGCCAAGGGGAACAACGACGGTCGTTTCAGTCGCCACACAACTTCAACAACCCTAACCCTGCCAAGACACAGCCCACTCCCTGCTTGTGTTGGCCGGCTAGTGGTGACGTTCGCACCCCGGAGACGACGCGAACCCCCAGCAGCGCTACTCGAGCGAACCGCTCGCTGCTGCAGTGTATTGACCGGGCATTCCGTCGCCCAGCGGTGACGACGACGACGACGACGACGACGACGACGACGACGACGACCTGCCCCGCCGCCGGGGAAGGGACGAGCCCAAGAGATGCTGCAGGGCTGGGATCACGTCACCCAGCGGTCATCGTGCCAAAAACCAAAATAAAGAGAAAACATACGAAACGATTTAAAAGGGACAGAACAAATAAGGTTCAATTAGAAGAGTTCTTCCCCTTCCACTGCGCACTTTTAGATTCGTACACTAACTCTGGATAATTTAATTTCATTTTAAATTTATTTACCGAAAAACACTCTTGACTGTTACCCCGTGTGTCGCTCAGTTGTTTGGTCGGTCGGTTAGTTAGTTAGTTAGTTAGTTAGTTCGCCGGCTGTCCGTCCGTCCAAGTACTAGCCCTGCCGCCGCGCCCTGCCGGAGCAAAATGAAGTGGTATGGTATGGTATGGTATGGTATGGTATGG
>CAUZXS010000325.1:20000-27500 GCA_963585895.1 Sepioteuthis lessoniana | reverse complement strand
AAAAGATTCCGGTCGCCGACGCCAGAGACGCCGACGTTAACGACGGGGTTTGGATTGGCGGGGACGCCGCCCCGGCGGAATCGGGCACAGCTCGGAAGCGAACGAAAGGAGTTGCCTCCTCCGCCCGCAACTTCGCCGCGACACCTCTCCCGGCCCGGAGCCCTCCAACACGCTCTCTCGCTTTCGCTACGCCTCCGGGGTTAGTCAATGGGGCCCCTACGACTCGCGAACGGCCAGGACTCCTCGGTCCGTGTTTCAAGACGGGTCGGGTGGGTTGCCGATGCACGTCGCTGACCCGAGGTGGCGGGCGGCAGTATTAAAGCGGCACCGAGCGACCGCGTCGCCCAAACCGGCTCTAACCCCCGAAGTGGGGGAAAGAAAGCTTGAACGCCACGGTGCGCGAATCGGCGCGGCCGCACCGGTTCCCCGAAGGCCCCGTCGCACCCGCTCGAGACGGTGGAGCGGAACGTCAACCGAAAGGAAGACGTGCGAGAGGGTAAAAGCCCAACGAGGATGAAAGCGACCGGATCGCCACGTGTGTTACGGATCGTGTTACGGTTCCTCCGTCCCCGGCAGAAAAGGGCAGTACGGTCGCGGGCCTGGCGGAAGGCGACCCTTAACAACAAAGCTGCAAGGGTTTGAGATCGCCTACCACCTGCGGGACACCGCGCGTCGGCCTGCACGCCGAGAACGGGTCGCGACGACGGACCGGAGGGGAAGTGCGTCCGGTGCCGACCGTGCGGTTTAGGGGAGTCCGAAGACCCCCGCGTCGCGCCGAAGCGCTCGCGACATGTTGATGCCAAGCGTGAAACGAAGGTTCGGGTGATCGCGGAAGGGGGAGAAGGAAGAAGCGGCAGCGGCAAAAGCAACCACCGCGTCCCCCACTTCTTCTTCCGCGGCCCGACCTCCGCCGTCGGCGACGCGAGCGCAAAAGCAAAACGTCCGTCTCCCCGAGAGGAGGAGCGGACGAACGACGACCGCAAACGGCCTTCAGAGCTAGCAGCAGCACCGGACTGAGTCCCCCCGCGATCGCGGTGAACGGTCCCACCCGTTTACCCCTGGGCGGTTTCACGTTCTCTTGAACTCTCTCTCCAAAGTTCTTTTCAACTTTCCCTCACGGTACTTGTCGACTATCGGACTCGTCCCGGTATTTAGCCTTGGATGGAGCTTACCACCCGATTTGGGCTGCGTTCCCAAGCAACCCGACTCTCGGATCGAAGGCCGTCGCTCGCCGTCCGCACCGAATGGGCCTGGCACCCGCCGCGGGCGGCCCCGATCGAGGGAACTCCGAACTACGCGAGACGAAAACGAACGGCTGCCTTCGACCCATGCGCCACACGTCCCGAAGCCTTTTACTTGCGACGGGATTCGGCGTTGGGCTTCTCCCGGTTCACTCGCCGTTACTAAGGGAATCCCGGTTGGTTTCTTTTCCTCCGCTTAGCGATATGCTTAAGTTCAGCGGGTCGTCTCGACCGAGCCGAGGGCGGCGTGATAGTGTTGATGATTGTGTGCAAGCATCTGGTGCTAACAGTAGCGGTATCGTTGTTAGGCTTGTGTTTAGCGGCAGTTGCTGTGCATTTGGTATACACGAGGGACGGGCATCTGGTGACGACTAAGAAGAAGAAGAAAAAGGAAAGACTGTGAACGCCGACGAAACGAAAGAATAAAGCGGTTGCTCGCTTGGCACCTCGACTCGAGACGCTCGATCACGAAAAGCCAAAGAGCGAAACGAGCTGGCACGTGAACGGCGGCGGCGGCAACAACGGCAGCAAGCAAGATAGAGATAGCGAGCTTACAAAAAGCACTAATGCAGGCTGCGGTGCATTCTTTCTTTTTTTGGGTTCACTTCTTTGTCTTCATGGTCATCGCCACTGCCACCCCACCGAAAACAACGACGGACGGGCCAACAACAGTTCCGTTTTTTTCTTCTCTACACGCGGTCAATGGGAGCGACTCCGCGGTCTGCTAACGGGAGACGAAGGTTGGTTACAACAACAACAACAACCTGCGACTTCCCGGTTTCCATCGCAGTCGTTTCCTCCACCTTCACTCCTTCTTTTTTCTAGACGTTCCCAAAAAGAAAGAAATGTGTAAGTAGAAGAAACTTTTTTGCGAGGACGGCAAGATGTTTCTTCACAGTTTAGGAAGAAGACATGCCATTTTCCGCCTCTCGACCGGACGGGGCCCCGAGACAAGGGATCTCGGAGCCGCAATGTGCGTTCGAGGTGTCGATGTTCACTGAGTCCTGCAATTCGCATCAGTTCTCGCGGCTGGCCGCGCTCTTCATCGACGGACGAGCCGAGTGATCCCCCGTCCAGGGTTTTGTTTTGTGGTTTTTTTTAAAAAGTGGTTTTTGGTTTTGCGGTTTTGGCAAGTGTGCGAGGAGCAACGAGAGACGACGGGAGGTATACGAGTAGGAAGAGGCGACAGCAGCAGCAACAGCGGCGGCGGTGGAGACAGCAACACCTACCACTTTCCCTTCTCACTTATCCCTTATAGCAGCAGCAGCAGCAACAGCAGCAGCCTCCGCAAAAAAGAGCAGCATCGGCGGTGGCAGCGACAGCAGCGCCGTCATCTCTCGCGTTTTTTCGTTTTTGTTACGTTACGACGACGACAACAAGTTTCGGTAATGATCCTTCCGCAGGTTCACCTACGGAAACCTTGTTACGACTTTTACTTCCTCTAAACGATCGGGTTCGGTCGTCTTCTCCAGGCGTCGAACGCCGAGGCGACACAGGCAGCGGACGAAGGAGGAGACCCCCTCCCCAGACCCACCAGGTAGCCCGGCGGCGTCGTCGGCCAGATCCGAGGACCTCACCGGACCGTTCGATCGGTAGTAGCGACGGGCGGTGTGTACAAAGGGCAGGGACGTGATCGACGCGGGCTGTTGACCCGCGCCTACCGGGAATTCCTCGTTCACGGGGTTGGTTACAGGCCCCGATCCCTATCACGGGAGGTGGTTGAGAGGTTTCCCGGCCCTCTCGGGCCGGGGCGAAGTCCCCGCTGATACCTCCAGTGTAGCGCGCGTGCGGCCCCGGACATCTAAGGGCATCACAGACCTGTTATCGCTCCGCCTCGTGTGGCTTTCTGCCACCCGTCCCTCTAAGAAGTGCGTGAGAAAACCGACCCGGACCCGGCGGAAACCGCACGCACGACCGCACGCTGTCGACGACGCCGCGCCCGCCCCCCCTGCCCGACGCCGAACGGAACCGAAATGCAACGAAAAAGGAGGGAAAACGAGCAAAACCCGCTCCCGTCCTCCCCGCCACACAACGGCAGAACCGCGCGACGCGCGAACAAAAGAAAGACGAACGCAAACGCACGACCGAAACAACGGCGACGAACACGCACGGCCCGAGCCCGCCGTAGCAAAAAACGCACACACATCGGCGCACTAGTTAGCAGGCCGGAGTCTCGTTCGTTATCGGAATCAACCAGACGGATCGCTCCACCAACTAAGAACGGCCATGCACCACCACCCACCGAATCGAGAAAGAGCTATCGATCTGTCAATCCTACCGGTGTCCGGACCGGGTGAGTTTTCCCGTGTTGAGTCAAATTAAGCCGCAGGCTCCACTCCTGGTGGTGCCCTTCCGTCAATTCCTTTAAGTTTCAGCTTTGCAACCATACTCCCCCCGGAACCGAACTCTGGTTTCCCGCAGGCTACCCGCCGGGTCATGGAAGCGAACGCCGGCGGATCGCCGGTCGGCATCGTTTACGGTCGGAACTACGACGGTATCTGATCGTCTTCGAACCTCCGACTTTCGCTCTTGATCGAGGAAAACATGCTTGCCACACGCCATCGCTGCAGTTCGTCTTGCGACGATCCAAGAATTTCACCTCTAACGTCGCAATACGAGTGGCCCCGACCGCTCCCTTCGATCATTGCCTCGCCGTAGACGGAGACCGACAGACGTAGACGAGGCCCTCTTCCATCATTCCATGCTTATCGTATGCAAGCTTGAACAGCCCGCTCTGAGCACTCTAATTTTTTCAAAGTGAACGTACCGGCCGCCGCGGACACTCGGTCAAGAGCACCCTTGGAGGAGAAACCGCCCGACCGCAAACACGCGCGCACGACGAAACATTTGTCCGGAAAATAAAACAACGGGTAGACGGAGAGGGAAACGAAACGAGGGCGGGAAAAAGGACGGACGAAGCAGAGAGGTTACGGAAGAGGGTTTCCCCCGTAAGCACTACATCTGCGTCCGAAGCCGTCCCCCCGACACCCCGCACGTCTTGAGCCCCCCTACCGTCGTCCGCCGCTGCCTCTTCCCGAAGCAAAAGATTTTCGCCGGCAGGACCGCGAGGCGGATGTACATGGCAGTCGACACCGGCGGAAAGGGCCGGGAATGCGCACGGACGACCAAAGTCAACGACGGACGATGGCGCCGCCGCCCCGGGGCCGCGCGAGCGACCACGAACCCGAGTTCGGACTACGAGCTTTTTAACCGCAACAACTTTAATATACGCTACCGGAGCTGGAATTACCGCGGCTGCTGGCACCAGACTTGCCCTCCGGTTGGTCCTCGTTAACGGATTTGAAGTGTACTCATTCCGATCGCGGGGCCTCGACAGAGTCCCGCGTCGTTATTTTTCGTCACTACCTCCCCGTGCCGGGAGTGGGTAATTTGCGCGCCTGCTGCCTTCCTTGGATGTGGTAGCCGTTTCGCATGCTCCCTCTCCGGAATCGAACCCCGATTCCCCGTTACCCGTAGTAACCACGGTAGGCACTTAACCGACCGTCGACAGTTGATAGGGCGGACCCTCGAGAGACCCGTCGCCAGGCGTAAAAGCCGGTGCGATCGACCAGTGAGTTATCCAGAGTCACCAAAGCGGAGCGCGCCGCCCATAGTAGCCCCGCCGCGCACGCAACCACGCCGAAGACGCAGAAGCGGAACGCAAACGGGAGGACGGAAGAACGCGCATCGGTCTCAGTCTAATATGTAGCGCCGCGACCCGGAACGATCGACGCGGGTGCCGACGCGCAGGAAGGCGACGACAACGACGACGCGCCGACCGATCGCGGCTTGTGTCACATGTATTAGCTCTAGAATTGCCACAGTTATCCATCGCCTCCAACGAGGAGGATTACGGTCCCGAGGATTAGGTCCGGTTCCTGAGCCATTCGCGGTTTCGCCCGTTCTAATGCGTGGCGTGAACTTACACTTGCATGGCTTAAGCTTTGAGACAAGCATATGACTACTGGCAGGATCAACCAGGTATCATCGACAACGACCAACCACTACAATGCTACAGCATCAGCTACTGCAACATTAATAGCAGTGACGCCACCGAGGACGTGAGACACGCGAGGCGTGTTTCGGAAGAAACAGCGAGTCCCCGGGCCGACTTTAATCGATTTCTTTTTTTCTCCATTTCTTTCTTTCCTAGACGACGACGACGACGACGGAAAGAAAAAGGAAAAGGCAGAGAGGTGGCGGCGGCGGATGAGGGCAGACTTCTTTAGTCACGGAGGCGGCAGGGTTACAGCAAACACGCCGCCGAAGAAAAAGCAGCTACTACTACTACCACCACCACCACCATGACCACCTCTATTCGTGATCGCATCCAGAGGATTAGAACGAGTCCGATTCGAGCACCGAGTCGCAAACTAAATGAGGACGTTCGATGCAAGTATCAATCACTGACGTGAGCGCTTCGCCGAACGTGAAGAAAGAAGAAAAAAAACCGACGACGAAAACAAGGATTTCTCTTTGCTTTCTTTTTATTCTTCTTTTTCAACTTTTCGGCAACCGTTCGAAGTGACGGTCGGAGGATGATAGCATCACCGACGGGACCTGCGGACGGTAAACGACACAAAGTTAATCGACAACGGCCAGACGACGACGACGACGACGACGACCGTAACAACGCGTTAACGGACAAATAACACCTTACAATCTAGAACACTGTAGGCGGGCATCCAGTGTTTTGCCAGACTGTGCGACAAGTGGAAACGAAACGAAACGAAACGAAAAGAAACGACGCAGGAAACGGAGGGGCGGTCTCACGCAGTGTTTCTTTCTCCATTTCTTTCTTTTCTTCCTTCCTTCCTTCCTTCCTTCCTTCCTTCCTTCCTTCCTTCCTTCCTTCCTTCCTTCGACAACGACGACAAAGCTTGTTCGGGGACCCCAGACCTGATCTGTTCTACTGGCGCCAGTCGGTGGACAGACAGACAGACAGACAGACAAGACCAGACCACACAGCAGGGCGCGAGGAGCTAGCTAGACAGTCGTCCCGGCGGCGGCGGCGGCGGATAGAGTAACTGACTATTCTCCACGTTTTGAACGAGGCATGCGACGCTGCGATGGCGGCAGTATAGCAGATATAAGCAAACAGTGGGATCAACGGCGGCAACAGCAACAGCAGCGGTGTAGGAGAAGACACACACACACTCTCTCTCTCTCTTACTTCCAGCAGCAGTGACGCCTGTGATACCAAATCGAGTTTGCAACTTGCTTCCTACCAACCTTGTTAAAACACCAAATTCGTGAAACAACTCCTGTCGAATTTTGTATTTCGAGGGAAAAAAAAAAACAAACTAACAAACAAACCCCAAACAAACAAACAAACAAACAAAACAACGCTTCAAACACAGGTTCGGTACACTACAATAAATTTGATTTTCATTCTTCAAAATTCGTCTTTTTTACTTATTACCCCCGCCCAACTTCCCCACCCTCTTTTGTGAATCATTTTATCTTTTGAAAGAAGGAGCAGGAGGACGAGGAGGAGGAGGAGCGCCAGCGATGGCGGTAGCTGAAATTATTACTCTGGGGCTCGCTGATGCGGCTGCTAATGTTGCTGCCGGTGCAACAAACGCATGGGGGCACTGAGTACCGAGCTATGAGCCCCCCCCCCTTCGGTCTGTCTGTCTGTCTGTCTGTCTGTCTGTCTGTCTGATCGGTTCATTCACACAAAAAAGAAATTCAGGCAAGCGCGGGTAAACGGCGGGAGTAACTGTGACTGTCTTAAGGTAGTAGTAGTAGTAGCCAAATGCCTCGTCAGTCATCTAAATTAGTGACGCGCATGAACGGTATATCAACGGCGTTTCCACTGTCATTGCTAGCTAATAGAAGAAGAAGCCGCCGCCACAGCCAAGGGGAACAACGACGGTCGTTTCAGTCGCCACACAACTTCAACAACCCTAACCCTGCCAAGACACAGCCCACTCCCTGCTTGTGTTGGCCGGCTAGTGGTGACGTTCGCACCCCGGAGACGACGCGAACCCCCAGCAGCGCTACTCGAGCGAACCGCTCGCTGCTGCAGTGTATTGACCGGGCATTCCGTCGCCCAGCGGTGACGACGACGACGACGACGACGACGACGACGACGACGACGACCTGCCCCGCCGCCGGGGAAGGGACGAGCCCAAGAGATGCTGCAGGGCTGGGATCACGTCACCCAGCGGTCATCGTGCCAAAAACCAAAATAAAGAGAAAACATACGAAACGATTTAAAAGGGACAGAACAAATAAGGTTCAATTAGAAGAGTTC
>CAUZXS010000325.1:7500-15000 GCA_963585895.1 Sepioteuthis lessoniana | reverse complement strand
GTCAGAGGCGCTTCGGACTTCCACCAGAGTTTCCTCTGGCTTCATCCCGACCGGGCGTGGATCGCCATCTTTCGGGTCCCTGGCCGCTCGCTACACCAGAGTCGGCCGAGTCGTACTCGGAAAAAACCGACCCGGGGGTGATGCGCCCGCGCACGTGTTATGGCGCGCGGGATCTCACCGACGGGCGGAAGGAGGAGACTGACGCCCCCTCCGCCACCGCCGAAACTTTCGTCTCTCTCCCCGAAAAGGAAAAAAGATTCCGGTCGCCGACGCCAGAGACGCCGACGTTAACGACGGGGTTTGGATTGGCGGGGACGCCGCCCCGGCGGAATCGGGCACAGCTCGGAAGCGAACGAAAGGAGTTGCCTCCTCCGCCCGCAACTTCGCCGCGACACCTCTCCCGGCCCGGAGCCCTCCAACACGCTCTCTCGCTTTCGCTACGCCTCCGGGGTTAGTCAATGGGGCCCCTACGACTCGCGAACGGCCAGGACTCCTCGGTCCGTGTTTCAAGACGGGTCGGGTGGGTTGCCGATGCACGTCGCTGACCCGAGGTGGCGGGCGGCAGTATTAAAGCGGCACCGAGCGACCGCGTCGCCCAAACCGGCTCTAACCCCCGAAGTGGGGGAAAGAAAGCTTGAACGCCACGGTGCGCGAATCGGCGCGGCCGCACCGGTTCCCCGAAGGCCCCGTCGCACCCGCTCGAGACGGTGGAGCGGAACGTCAACCGAAAGGAAGACGTGCGAGAGGGTAAAAGCCCAACGAGGATGAAAGCGACCGGATCGCCACGTGTGTTACGGATCGTGTTACGGTTCCTCCGTCCCCGGCAGAAAAGGGCAGTACGGTCGCGGGCCTGGCGGAAGGCGACCCTTAACAACAAAGCTGCAAGGGTTTGAGATCGCCTACCACCTGCGGGACACCGCGCGTCGGCCTGCACGCCGAGAACGGGTCGCGACGACGGACCGGAGGGGAAGTGCGTCCGGTGCCGACCGTGCGGTTTAGGGGAGTCCGAAGACCCCCGCGTCGCGCCGAAGCGCTCGCGACATGTTGATGCCAAGCGTGAAACGAAGGTTCGGGTGATCGCGGAAGGGGGAGAAGGAAGAAGCGGCAGCGGCAAAAGCAACCACCGCGTCCCCCACTTCTTCTTCCGCGGCCCGACCTCCGCCGTCGGCGACGCGAGCGCAAAAGCAAAACGTCCGTCTCCCCGAGAGGAGGAGCGGACGAACGACGACCGCAAACGGCCTTCAGAGCTAGCAGCAGCACCGGACTGAGTCCCCCCGCGATCGCGGTGAACGGTCCCACCCGTTTACCCCTGGGCGGTTTCACGTTCTCTTGAACTCTCTCTCCAAAGTTCTTTTCAACTTTCCCTCACGGTACTTGTCGACTATCGGACTCGTCCCGGTATTTAGCCTTGGATGGAGCTTACCACCCGATTTGGGCTGCGTTCCCAAGCAACCCGACTCTCGGATCGAAGGCCGTCGCTCGCCGTCCGCACCGAATGGGCCTGGCACCCGCCGCGGGCGGCCCCGATCGAGGGAACTCCGAACTACGCGAGACGAAAACGAACGGCTGCCTTCGACCCATGCGCCACACGTCCCGAAGCCTTTTACTTGCGACGGGATTCGGCGTTGGGCTTCTCCCGGTTCACTCGCCGTTACTAAGGGAATCCCGGTTGGTTTCTTTTCCTCCGCTTAGCGATATGCTTAAGTTCAGCGGGTCGTCTCGACCGAGCCGAGGGCGGCGTGATAGTGTTGATGATTGTGTGCAAGCATCTGGTGCTAACAGTAGCGGTATCGTTGTTAGGCTTGTGTTTAGCGGCAGTTGCTGTGCATTTGGTATACACGAGGGACGGGCATCTGGTGACGACTAAGAAGAAGAAGAAAAAGGAAAGACTGTGAACGCCGACGAAACGAAAGAATAAAGCGGTTGCTCGCTTGGCACCTCGACTCGAGACGCTCGATCACGAAAAGCCAAAGAGCGAAACGAGCTGGCACGTGAACGGCGGCGGCGGCAACAACGGCAGCAAGCAAGATAGAGATAGCGAGCTTACAAAAAGCACTAATGCAGGCTGCGGTGCATTCTTTCTTTTTTTGGGTTCACTTCTTTGTCTTCATGGTCATCGCCACTGCCACCCCACCGAAAACAACGACGGACGGGCCAACAACAGTTCCGTTTTTTTCTTCTCTACACGCGGTCAATGGGAGCGACTCCGCGGTCTGCTAACGGGAGACGAAGGTTGGTTACAACAACAACAACAACCTGCGACTTCCCGGTTTCCATCGCAGTCGTTTCCTCCACCTTCACTCCTTCTTTTTTCTAGACGTTCCCAAAAAGAAAGAAATGTGTAAGTAGAAGAAACTTTTTTGCGAGGACGGCAAGATGTTTCTTCACAGTTTAGGAAGAAGACATGCCATTTTCCGCCTCTCGACCGGACGGGGCCCCGAGACAAGGGATCTCGGAGCCGCAATGTGCGTTCGAGGTGTCGATGTTCACTGAGTCCTGCAATTCGCATCAGTTCTCGCGGCTGGCCGCGCTCTTCATCGACGGACGAGCCGAGTGATCCCCCGTCCAGGGTTTTGTTTTGTGGTTTTTTTTAAAAAGTGGTTTTTGGTTTTGCGGTTTTGGCAAGTGTGCGAGGAGCAACGAGAGACGACGGGAGGTATACGAGTAGGAAGAGGCGACAGCAGCAGCAACAGCGGCGGCGGTGGAGACAGCAACACCTACCACTTTCCCTTCTCACTTATCCCTTATAGCAGCAGCAGCAGCAACAGCAGCAGCCTCCGCAAAAAAGAGCAGCATCGGCGGTGGCAGCGACAGCAGCGCCGTCATCTCTCGCGTTTTTTCGTTTTTGTTACGTTACGACGACGACAACAAGTTTCGGTAATGATCCTTCCGCAGGTTCACCTACGGAAACCTTGTTACGACTTTTACTTCCTCTAAACGATCGGGTTCGGTCGTCTTCTCCAGGCGTCGAACGCCGAGGCGACACAGGCAGCGGACGAAGGAGGAGACCCCCTCCCCAGACCCACCAGGTAGCCCGGCGGCGTCGTCGGCCAGATCCGAGGACCTCACCGGACCGTTCGATCGGTAGTAGCGACGGGCGGTGTGTACAAAGGGCAGGGACGTGATCGACGCGGGCTGTTGACCCGCGCCTACCGGGAATTCCTCGTTCACGGGGTTGGTTACAGGCCCCGATCCCTATCACGGGAGGTGGTTGAGAGGTTTCCCGGCCCTCTCGGGCCGGGGCGAAGTCCCCGCTGATACCTCCAGTGTAGCGCGCGTGCGGCCCCGGACATCTAAGGGCATCACAGACCTGTTATCGCTCCGCCTCGTGTGGCTTTCTGCCACCCGTCCCTCTAAGAAGTGCGTGAGAAAACCGACCCGGACCCGGCGGAAACCGCACGCACGACCGCACGCTGTCGACGACGCCGCGCCCGCCCCCCCTGCCCGACGCCGAACGGAACCGAAATGCAACGAAAAAGGAGGGAAAACGAGCAAAACCCGCTCCCGTCCTCCCCGCCACACAACGGCAGAACCGCGCGACGCGCGAACAAAAGAAAGACGAACGCAAACGCACGACCGAAACAACGGCGACGAACACGCACGGCCCGAGCCCGCCGTAGCAAAAAACGCACACACATCGGCGCACTAGTTAGCAGGCCGGAGTCTCGTTCGTTATCGGAATCAACCAGACGGATCGCTCCACCAACTAAGAACGGCCATGCACCACCACCCACCGAATCGAGAAAGAGCTATCGATCTGTCAATCCTACCGGTGTCCGGACCGGGTGAGTTTTCCCGTGTTGAGTCAAATTAAGCCGCAGGCTCCACTCCTGGTGGTGCCCTTCCGTCAATTCCTTTAAGTTTCAGCTTTGCAACCATACTCCCCCCGGAACCGAACTCTGGTTTCCCGCAGGCTACCCGCCGGGTCATGGAAGCGAACGCCGGCGGATCGCCGGTCGGCATCGTTTACGGTCGGAACTACGACGGTATCTGATCGTCTTCGAACCTCCGACTTTCGCTCTTGATCGAGGAAAACATGCTTGCCACACGCCATCGCTGCAGTTCGTCTTGCGACGATCCAAGAATTTCACCTCTAACGTCGCAATACGAGTGGCCCCGACCGCTCCCTTCGATCATTGCCTCGCCGTAGACGGAGACCGACAGACGTAGACGAGGCCCTCTTCCATCATTCCATGCTTATCGTATGCAAGCTTGAACAGCCCGCTCTGAGCACTCTAATTTTTTCAAAGTGAACGTACCGGCCGCCGCGGACACTCGGTCAAGAGCACCCTTGGAGGAGAAACCGCCCGACCGCAAACACGCGCGCACGACGAAACATTTGTCCGGAAAATAAAACAACGGGTAGACGGAGAGGGAAACGAAACGAGGGCGGGAAAAAGGACGGACGAAGCAGAGAGGTTACGGAAGAGGGTTTCCCCCGTAAGCACTACATCTGCGTCCGAAGCCGTCCCCCCGACACCCCGCACGTCTTGAGCCCCCCTACCGTCGTCCGCCGCTGCCTCTTCCCGAAGCAAAAGATTTTCGCCGGCAGGACCGCGAGGCGGATGTACATGGCAGTCGACACCGGCGGAAAGGGCCGGGAATGCGCACGGACGACCAAAGTCAACGACGGACGATGGCGCCGCCGCCCCGGGGCCGCGCGAGCGACCACGAACCCGAGTTCGGACTACGAGCTTTTTAACCGCAACAACTTTAATATACGCTACCGGAGCTGGAATTACCGCGGCTGCTGGCACCAGACTTGCCCTCCGGTTGGTCCTCGTTAACGGATTTGAAGTGTACTCATTCCGATCGCGGGGCCTCGACAGAGTCCCGCGTCGTTATTTTTCGTCACTACCTCCCCGTGCCGGGAGTGGGTAATTTGCGCGCCTGCTGCCTTCCTTGGATGTGGTAGCCGTTTCGCATGCTCCCTCTCCGGAATCGAACCCCGATTCCCCGTTACCCGTAGTAACCACGGTAGGCACTTAACCGACCGTCGACAGTTGATAGGGCGGACCCTCGAGAGACCCGTCGCCAGGCGTAAAAGCCGGTGCGATCGACCAGTGAGTTATCCAGAGTCACCAAAGCGGAGCGCGCCGCCCATAGTAGCCCCGCCGCGCACGCAACCACGCCGAAGACGCAGAAGCGGAACGCAAACGGGAGGACGGAAGAACGCGCATCGGTCTCAGTCTAATATGTAGCGCCGCGACCCGGAACGATCGACGCGGGTGCCGACGCGCAGGAAGGCGACGACAACGACGACGCGCCGACCGATCGCGGCTTGTGTCACATGTATTAGCTCTAGAATTGCCACAGTTATCCATCGCCTCCAACGAGGAGGATTACGGTCCCGAGGATTAGGTCCGGTTCCTGAGCCATTCGCGGTTTCGCCCGTTCTAATGCGTGGCGTGAACTTACACTTGCATGGCTTAAGCTTTGAGACAAGCATATGACTACTGGCAGGATCAACCAGGTATCATCGACAACGACCAACCACTACAATGCTACAGCATCAGCTACTGCAACATTAATAGCAGTGACGCCACCGAGGACGTGAGACACGCGAGGCGTGTTTCGGAAGAAACAGCGAGTCCCCGGGCCGACTTTAATCGATTTCTTTTTTTCTCCATTTCTTTCTTTCCTAGACGACGACGACGACGACGGAAAGAAAAAGGAAAAGGCAGAGAGGTGGCGGCGGCGGATGAGGGCAGACTTCTTTAGTCACGGAGGCGGCAGGGTTACAGCAAACACGCCGCCGAAGAAAAAGCAGCTACTACTACTACCACCACCACCACCATGACCACCTCTATTCGTGATCGCATCCAGAGGATTAGAACGAGTCCGATTCGAGCACCGAGTCGCAAACTAAATGAGGACGTTCGATGCAAGTATCAATCACTGACGTGAGCGCTTCGCCGAACGTGAAGAAAGAAGAAAAAAAACCGACGACGAAAACAAGGATTTCTCTTTGCTTTCTTTTTATTCTTCTTTTTCAACTTTTCGGCAACCGTTCGAAGTGACGGTCGGAGGATGATAGCATCACCGACGGGACCTGCGGACGGTAAACGACACAAAGTTAATCGACAACGGCCAGACGACGACGACGACGACGACGACCGTAACAACGCGTTAACGGACAAATAACACCTTACAATCTAGAACACTGTAGGCGGGCATCCAGTGTTTTGCCAGACTGTGCGACAAGTGGAAACGAAACGAAACGAAACGAAAAGAAACGACGCAGGAAACGGAGGGGCGGTCTCACGCAGTGTTTCTTTCTCCATTTCTTTCTTTTCTTCCTTCCTTCCTTCCTTCCTTCCTTCCTTCCTTCCTTCCTTCCTTCCTTCCTTCCTTCGACAACGACGACAAAGCTTGTTCGGGGACCCCAGACCTGATCTGTTCTACTGGCGCCAGTCGGTGGACAGACAGACAGACAGACAGACAAGACCAGACCACACAGCAGGGCGCGAGGAGCTAGCTAGACAGTCGTCCCGGCGGCGGCGGCGGCGGATAGAGTAACTGACTATTCTCCACGTTTTGAACGAGGCATGCGACGCTGCGATGGCGGCAGTATAGCAGATATAAGCAAACAGTGGGATCAACGGCGGCAACAGCAACAGCAGCGGTGTAGGAGAAGACACACACACACTCTCTCTCTCTCTTACTTCCAGCAGCAGTGACGCCTGTGATACCAAATCGAGTTTGCAACTTGCTTCCTACCAACCTTGTTAAAACACCAAATTCGTGAAACAACTCCTGTCGAATTTTGTATTTCGAGGGAAAAAAAAAAACAAACTAACAAACAAACCCCAAACAAACAAACAAACAAACAAAACAACGCTTCAAACACAGGTTCGGTACACTACAATAAATTTGATTTTCATTCTTCAAAATTCGTCTTTTTTACTTATTACCCCCGCCCAACTTCCCCACCCTCTTTTGTGAATCATTTTATCTTTTGAAAGAAGGAGCAGGAGGACGAGGAGGAGGAGGAGCGCCAGCGATGGCGGTAGCTGAAATTATTACTCTGGGGCTCGCTGATGCGGCTGCTAATGTTGCTGCCGGTGCAACAAACGCATGGGGGCACTGAGTACCGAGCTATGAGCCCCCCCCCCTTCGGTCTGTCTGTCTGTCTGTCTGTCTGTCTGTCTGTCTGATCGGTTCATTCACACAAAAAAGAAATTCAGGCAAGCGCGGGTAAACGGCGGGAGTAACTGTGACTGTCTTAAGGTAGTAGTAGTAGTAGCCAAATGCCTCGTCAGTCATCTAAATTAGTGACGCGCATGAACGGTATATCAACGGCGTTTCCACTGTCATTGCTAGCTAATAGAAGAAGAAGCCGCCGCCACAGCCAAGGGGAACAACGACGGTCGTTTCAGTCGCCACACAACTTCAACAACCCTAACCCTGCCAAGACACAGCCCACTCCCTGCTTGTGTTGGCCGGCTAGTGGTGACGTTCGCACCCCGGAGACGACGCGAACCCCCAGCAGCGCTACTC
>CAUZXS010000325.1:0-2500 GCA_963585895.1 Sepioteuthis lessoniana | reverse complement strand
GCGGATGGTGGGTACGGACCGGCTCGAGAGCTGCGAAATAACCGGACCCGGATTTTCCAGGGCCGCCGAAAGCGCACCGGACGCCGCCCGAGCCGCGGCGCTCTACAGGTACCTTTTCCGTATCTCCGGACGAGCCGATTCCACGGACACGGTCCTTTACGAAGAAGAGAGAACTCTTCCCGGGGCTCTCGGCGACGTCTCCGGGCTCGCTTGCGTCACCGCGGTTTCGCCCGGGAAAGCGACGGGCGCCACCGACGACGACAGCCGTGAAAGGCCGCCGCTGCCAACAGCGTCGCCACCCCCGGGCCCTCTCCGAGTCCGGGTTCGGGAATATTAACCCGATTCCCTTTCGACGGGAGGCCGGCCGCTTACAAAGATAAAAAAATTCGTTCGTTTACGGATCCGGCGCCTTTCGGGAAGACTTTCGCCCGCGTCTTAGGACCGACTGACCCGTGCTCGACCGCCGTTGGCACGGAACCCTTCTCCACTTCGGTCTTCGAAGGTCTCGTTCGAATATTTGCTACTACCACCGAGATCTGCACCCGCGGTCGGCTCCACCCGGGCTCGCGCCCTAGGCTTCCGTGCTCGCCGCGGCGCCCTCCTACTCGTCGCGGCATCGTTTCGGCGCGTTTATATTCGCTCCTCGCCGCGACGGTCCGGCATCGGTCCGTCGCTCCAGCGCCATCCATTTTCGGGGCCGGTCGATTCGGCAGGTGAGTTGTTACACACTCCTTAGCGGATTCCGACTTCCGTGGCCACCGTCCTGCTGTCTATATCGACCGACACCCTTTCGGGGATCTCATGGGCGTCGCGTTAGGCACCTTAGCCGGACGTTTGGTTCATCCCACAGCGCCAGTTCTGCTTACCAAAAGTGGCCCACTTGGCACTCGCATTCGATTTTCGTCTCCTCCTTTGGAAAAGGAAACGAGAGTGGGTACGGCTCCGTTATTCGGGAGAGTCGACCCGTTCCACCCGTTCCGAGTTCGAGAGTAGGTCGAGGCCGTGAACGGCCCCGGGGCCTCCAATCGTTCGCTTTACCGGATGGAATTGCGACGATCGAGCGCCAGCTATCCTGAGGGAAACTTCGGAGGGAACCAGCTACTAGACGGCTCGATTGGTCTTTCGCCCCTACACCCGGTTCCGACGATCGATTTGCACGTCAGAGGCGCTTCGGACTTCCACCAGAGTTTCCTCTGGCTTCATCCCGACCGGGCGTGGATCGCCATCTTTCGGGTCCCTGGCCGCTCGCTACACCAGAGTCGGCCGAGTCGTACTCGGAAAAAACCGACCCGGGGGTGATGCGCCCGCGCACGTGTTATGGCGCGCGGGATCTCACCGACGGGCGGAAGGAGGAGACTGACGCCCCCTCCGCCACCGCCGAAACTTTCGTCTCTCTCCCCGAAAAGGAAAAAAGATTCCGGTCGCCGACGCCAGAGACGCCGACGTTAACGACGGGGTTTGGATTGGCGGGGACGCCGCCCCGGCGGAATCGGGCACAGCTCGGAAGCGAACGAAAGGAGTTGCCTCCTCCGCCCGCAACTTCGCCGCGACACCTCTCCCGGCCCGGAGCCCTCCAACACGCTCTCTCGCTTTCGCTACGCCTCCGGGGTTAGTCAATGGGGCCCCTACGACTCGCGAACGGCCAGGACTCCTCGGTCCGTGTTTCAAGACGGGTCGGGTGGGTTGCCGATGCACGTCGCTGACCCGAGGTGGCGGGCGGCAGTATTAAAGCGGCACCGAGCGACCGCGTCGCCCAAACCGGCTCTAACCCCCGAAGTGGGGGAAAGAAAGCTTGAACGCCACGGTGCGCGAATCGGCGCGGCCGCACCGGTTCCCCGAAGGCCCCGTCGCACCCGCTCGAGACGGTGGAGCGGAACGTCAACCGAAAGGAAGACGTGCGAGAGGGTAAAAGCCCAACGAGGATGAAAGCGACCGGATCGCCACGTGTGTTACGGATCGTGTTACGGTTCCTCCGTCCCCGGCAGAAAAGGGCAGTACGGTCGCGGGCCTGGCGGAAGGCGACCCTTAACAACAAAGCTGCAAGGGTTTGAGATCGCCTACCACCTGCGGGACACCGCGCGTCGGCCTGCACGCCGAGAACGGGTCGCGACGACGGACCGGAGGGGAAGTGCGTCCGGTGCCGACCGTGCGGTTTAGGGGAGTCCGAAGACCCCCGCGTCGCGCCGAAGCGCTCGCGACATGTTGATGCCAAGCGTGAAACGAAGGTTCGGGTGATCGCGGAAGGGGGAGAAGGAAGAAGCGGCAGCGGCAAAAGCAACCACCGCGTCCCCCACTTCTTCTTCCGCGGCCCGACCTCCGCCGTCGGCGACGCGAGCGCAAAAGCAAAACGTCCGTCTCCCCGAGAGGAGGAGCGGACGAACGACGACCGCAAACGGCCTTCAGAGCTAGCAGCAGCACCGGACTGAGTCCCCCCGCGATCGCGGTGAACGGTCCCACCCGTTTACCCCTGGGCGGTTTCACGTTCTCTTGAACTCTCTCT